>BDUI01005175.1:75752-87936 GCA_002335545.1 Apodemus speciosus
GAAGGGAAGGGAAGGGAAGGGAAGGGAAGGGAAGGGAAGGGAAGGGAAGGGAAGTTCATTTCACCCTTCCTGGAGAGCTGAGGGAAAAGAAGTTGGTCAGGAGGGAAAGGGGGAGAATCTGAAGAATGTCCCAAGGGGCCCCTGGCATCTGTCGAGGAACCCAGCCCAAAGGTGGATCCAGTATGTTTTTGATGGCCTGCTGGGAACTGGCTCCATTCTGCTCTGCCTGCCCTACCTCTCGCGCCTGGTGAATCCTTCCCTGAGTCTAACCTCTGTCCTTATGAGCCTGTTCTCTCCATTTCTGCTTGCAGGTAGATTAGTGTCACTGCTTCTGGGTGCCAAGCCTGCAGCCTGCTGTTCAGCTCTGGCTCCACCTGATCCCCACACCACCACCACCACCACCACCACCACCACCACCACCACCACCACCACCACCCAGGCCGCCTGCAGTCTGTATCCACACTGTGTTGTTTCAGCAGGCATCTCCCCCGCCCCCCGGAGCCAGCTTTGCACACTGTTTCATTTCTGATCTCTCCAGAGCCCCGGCAGAGTGTACCCCCTGTCCAGCCCAGTGACCTTCGCCTGAGCTCTGGTTAATATTTGTCCGACCCAAAGGCAGTGGGGCTCCGCCCCCTGTGTGGATATAAGCTGGCCCAGGCCGCTCCGCTTTCGTCTTGGCCCGAGCGATTCCGAGCTCCCTGCCCAGCAGCATCATGGCCAAGGGGTTCTACATTTCGAAGACGCTGGGCATCTTGGGCATCCTGTTGGGTGTGGCGGCTGTGTGTACTATTATAGCTCTGTCGGTGGTCTACGCTCAGGAGAAGAATAAGAATGCAGAGAACTCTGCCACAGCCCCCACGCTCCCAAGCAGCACCTCGGGCACCGGCTCATCCTCCACCTCGACTGCCGCCCCTCCTATAGATGAAAGCAAACCTTGGAACCAGTATCGCCTGCCTAAGACTCTRATACCTGACTCCTACAAGGTGACTCTGAGACCCTACCTCACCCCTAACGCTCAGGGCCTGTACATCTTCGAAGGTTCCAGTACTGTCCGCTTTACCTGCAATGAGACCACGGATGTCATCATCATCCACAGCAAGAAGCTCACGTACACCCTCAAAGGGGAACACAGGGTGGCGCTGCGAGCCCTGGGTGACATTCCGGCGCCTGRCATTAACCGTACGGAACTGGTGGAGCGCACAGAGTACCTCGTGGTGCACCTGCAAGAGACCCTGGTAAAGGGCCAGCAGTACGAGATGGACAGCGAGTTCCAGGGGGAACTGGCTGATGACCTGGCTGGCTTCTACCGCAGCGAGTACATGGAGGGTGACATCAAGAAGTAGGTTAAAGGGCGCGGGCACGGGCTGACACAGGGTGGATCGGGGCTTATGGAAARGGAGGGGCAGGAGACTTCAGGAGACCTCAGTAGGTATCCATTGCTCATCTGTAGGGKGGGAGGCAGTTCCTGGGGGGTCCTGGGTTTGGGGATGGACAGGAATACTGAGGCTCAGAGGAGAGAAGATTGTCTGAGACCTCTCAGCTCACACCGGCGTGAAGCCTGCCAGGGCTTAGATGGCATCTGGAAGCTTTGGTCTCCCAGGGCAACTTGTTGGTCAGGATCTTGAGGCTGTGTGGGGTTGGGTGAAGAGGAGTAAGCAGGTTGGGACAGCCATCTTCTGTACCCTAACACCATGCTCCTTGCACCTCCTCTAACACACTGCTTTGGACAGAGTGGTGGCCACGACGCAGATGCAGGCTGCCGATGCCCGGAAATCCTTTCCATGCTTCGATGAGCCAGCCATGAAGGCCGTATTCAACATCACGCTCATCTACCCCAAAACCTTCACAGCTCTGTCTAACATGCTTCCCAAAGGTGAGCCTGCCTGGCCTGGGTTTGCCCTGACCTGGCGCACAGAGCAGGAAGCCCACATAACTGCATGTCCCATGCCCAGAATCCAAGCCCTTTGATGAAGACCCCANATACCTGACTCCTACAAGGTGACTCTGAGACCCTACCTCACCCCTAACGCTCAGGGCCTGTACATCTTCGAAGGTTCCAGTACTGTCCGCTTTACCTGCAATGAGACCACGGATGTCATCATCATCCACAGCAAGAAGCTCACGTACACCCTCAAAGGGGAACACAGGGTGGCGCTGCGAGCCCTGGGTGACATTCCGGCGCCTGGCATTAACCGTACGGAACTGGTGGAGCGCACAGAGTACCTCGTGGTGCACCTGCAAGGGACCCTGGTAAAGGGCCAGCAGTACGAGATGGACAGCGAGTTCCAGGGGGAACTGGCTGATGACCTGGCTGGCTTCTACCGCAGCGAGTACATGGAGGGTGACATCAAGAAGTAGGTTAAAGGGCGCGGGCACGGGCTGACACAGGGTGGATCGGGGCTTATGGAAARGGAGGGGCAGGAGACTTCAGGAGACCTCAGTAGGTATCCATTGCTCATCTGTAGGGKGGGAGGCAGTTCCTGGGGGGTCCTGGGTTTGGGGATGGACAGGAATACTGAGGCTCAGAGGAGAGAAGATTGTCTGAGACCTCTCAGCTCACACCGGCGTGAAGCCTGCCAGGGCTTAGATGGCATCTGGAAGCTTTGGTCTCCCAGGGCAACTTGTTGGTCAGGATCTTGAGGCTGTGTGGGGTTGGGTGAAGAGGAGTAAGCAGGTTGGGACAGCCATCTTCTGTACCCTAACACCATGCTCCTTGCACCTCCTCTAACACACTGCTTTGGACAGAGTGGTGGCCACGACGCAGATGCAGGCTGCCGATGCCCGGAAATCCTTTCCATGCTTCGATGAGCCAGCCATGAAGGCCGTATTCAACATCACGCTCATCTACCCCAAAACCTTCACAGCTCTGTCTAACATGCTTCCCAAAGGTGAGCCTGCCTGGCCTGGGTTTGCCCTGACCTGGCGCACAGAGCAGGAAGCCCACATAACTGCATGTCCCATGCCCAGAATCCAAGCCCTTTGATGAAGACCCCARCTGGACCACTACTGAGTTCTACCCCACCCCCAAGATGTCCACGTACCTGCTGGCCTACATAGTGAGCGAGTTCAAAAATATAAGCTCCGTCTCAAACAACAGTGTCCAGGTATGGAACGGGGACGCTATGTCAGGAGTCGGACCTGGCCCTGGCTTGAGGGACCTTCTCGATCTTCTCAGTACTAGCTTCTGAATTATTAGGCTGTTGAGTTCCATCTATGAGTGACCCCAAGAACTTTTTTGTTTTCCAGACAGGGTTTCTCAGGTGTAGAATTGAGGTCTGTCCTGAACCTTGCTCTGTAGACCAGGCTATCCTCAAACTCACAGAGATTTGCTTGTCTCTGCTTCTGAGTGCCGAGATTAAAGTTGTGTGCCACCATGTCAGGTGCCTTGTTTTTAATTTAGGACAAATTTGTTTTCTGTGTGTGGGTGTTTTGCCTACATGTATGTATGTCCATGAACCACTTCCATGCCTTGGAGGCCAGAAGAGGGCATCAGATCCTCTGGAACTGAAGTTACAAACAGTTATTACCTGTTACAAACAGTGAGGGCTGGGGATTGAACTCAGATCTTCCTGAAGAGCTCTTGGCCACTGTCTTGGTCAGGGTTCCTACTGCTGTGATGAAACACRGTGACCAAAAGCAAACAGAGGAAGAAAGGGCTTATTGGGCTTATTTGGCTTCCATATAGTGGTCCATCAATGAAGGAAGTCAGGCCGGAACTCAAGCCGTGCTGGGCCCTGGAGGCAGGAGTTGGTACCTAGGCCCTGGAGGGTGTCCCCTTCCTGGCTTCCTCCTTCCCCTGGCTTGCTCAGCCTGCTCTCCTTAGAACCCAGGACCACCCAGCCCAGAGGTCGCACCACCCACAATGGGCTGGACCCTCCCACACCAATCATCGATTAAGAAAATGTTCTACAGGCTAGTTTCCAGACAGACCTTCTGGAAGCATTTCCTCAAGTGAGGTTCCATCTCTCAGATGACTCTTGACGGTTATGTTGACATAAAATTAGTCAGCACAGCCACTGAGCCATCCATCCATCCATCCCTTTGTTTTAAATATTGAGACAGTCTACTAAGGTGGCCAAGCTGGCCTTGAACCTGTGACACTCCTACTTTGGCCTCTTAAATGCTGAATTTATAGGCATGTGACCATGCTCAGTTTCTCTGTTGAATCTCGTTGGTCTTCGTCCTGACTTACCCGGGCCCTCTAGTTCCCTGTATCCTGGGACTCTACCCGTTCTCAGGAACCCAGAGGACCCTAAACCTGACCTCCTCTCTCTCTCTCTCTCTCTCTCTCTCTCTCTCTCTCTCTCTCTCTCTCATTCTGCAGATTGGAATCTGGGCTCGGCCAAGTGCCATTGATGAGGGCCATGGTAATTATGCACTGAGTGTTACAGGCCCCATCCTAGATTTCTTTGGCCAACATTATAATACATCCTACCCTCTACCAAAGTCTGGTAAGTGACCATGGGGCCTTCATGGAGGTAGTGCCAGGATACCCATTCAGACGCCTCCCATTGACACCTGCACCCCCTCCACAGACCAGATTGCCCTGCCTGACTTCAACGCTGGAGCCATGGAGAACTGGGGGCTAGTGACCTACCGTGAGAGCAACCTGGCCTTTGACCCTCAATCTTCCTCCATTGGCAACAAGGAGCGGGTGGTCACTGTGATTGCTCACGAGCTGGCCCATCAGGTGGGTAGCTGTGGGAGAACCAAGAAGGAGCAAAGCCTCGGGGTGACAAGTCCTCACCTGGCCTGCGCCAGCAGACAGCCAGTGCATGGTTAGATGCTATTAGTGATGGCAAGGCCTGTGAGGCTCAAAGGCTCGGCTGTGTCCCCTGCAGTGGTTCGGCAACCTGGTGACGGTGGATTGGTGGAATGACCTGTGGCTGAACGAGGGCTTTGCCTCCTATGTGGAATACCTGGGTGGTGACTATGCAGAGCCCACCTGGAATCTGGTGAGTTTCCACTCTGGGAGCTGGGCCGAGGGGGAAGAGTGGGGTGTCTATGACACCCCTTCTGATCTCCTGATGGCATTTGGGGACTCCGCAGAAAGACCTCATTGTACTGAATGACGTGTACCGTGTGATGGCCATGGATGCCCTTGCCTCCTCACATCCGCTGTCCAGCCCTGCCGACGAGGTCAACACGCCAGCCCAGATCAGCGAGCTATTTGACACCATCACCTACAGCAAGGTGAAGCCTCCTGGCTGCTGGGGGGCCCTGAGATTCACGGGGTCCGGGTGGGAAGGGACGCATCTCACAGGGAGCCGCATCACAGCTCTGGGAGTGCTTGACCCTGGTAGCCAGCTTGGCCTGCTGAGTTCCCTCTCATCCAACCCCAGGGAGCCTCAGTCATTAGGATGCTGTCCAGTTTCCTGACAGAGGACCTGTTCAAGAAGGGCCTTGCAGTGAGTACAGCTTCAGGCGGCCCCTCTGCATGGTGGCTTTCCCCCAGCCTAACCCTCCACAGCCCTGAGAATCACCCTGCCCTTACCAAGGTTTGTCATCTCCACAGTCTTATCTCCACACCTACCAATACTCGAACACCATTTATCTGGACCTGTGGGAACACCTGCAAGAGGTGGGTAACAAGCCTTCTCCATTCAGGTCCTAAGGCCCAAAGCCCCTGGGGACAGCCTGTGAGAGACTCTGCCCAGCTGCTCTGCTCAGTAATCCAGGCAAACTGCCTGGAGCCTCAGTGACTTGTATCTAAAATGGGTATAAAGATGGATCCTTAAAGAGGGTGGGTAAAACCCCTGATCATAGCCCACTTCAGTTTCCTTTTCTTATTTTAAGTGGGTTCTCTTCAGTTGGTTCTCCCATCTTGTTTCTGAGGCAGGGGATATCTTGTTTCTCTGCATGAACACTTGATTCCGCATCTCTCCTTAGGAGTGCTGGTATTATAGATGCATGCCAACACATCCAGATGTTTGTTTTGTTGGGGCAGGGTCTCACTATCCTGGAAGTTATTCTATAGACCAGGTTGGCTTCGAACCCAGAGATCCACCTGCCTCTGCCTCCTCAGTCTATCCTACCAGCCTGCACCACCAGAGCGGGCCCACTTCGGGTTCTTGCTTAGCTGCACCGTGGTGAGCCTTGTGGGTCACTTAGTACTGAGAATCTGAGCTTCAGGGCTCCTACGCCCAAACTGCCACCTCTATCCCTCCCTCCTCCGTCTCCTTTTCCTCTTCTGCTTGGACTTTGGAACCAGCCATTTAGCTGGCCCTCCCCTCCCAGCTGCCCTGTGCCCCGTGGCCCTCCCGACCTGGCACATCCTTGTGCACACCAGCACAATGGATGCCAACTCTGACCCTCCAATCCAGCCTGCCTCACATTCCATTCCCCAGCTTCCAAGCCCTCCTGCCTTGCCCAGAGGTGCTCCCCCTCCCGCCTCTCCTTAGGGCTGGAGTCCACCCTTCTCATGAACCCCCTCCCCCCTGTGCCCTCCAGTCTTCTCCGTAGACTTTGCCCACCCTTCCTCTGCCCCACCCACCTCTCCTCCATGTCTGTCCCTCCAGAGCCCTAGGGCTCTATCTGTCTGTCTAACCACTCCCTGGCTGCTGAATTGTGTCTTTCTGGGTCCCAAGGCCATCTCACCGGGCAGAGGATGTCACAGAGTCACAGTTGGGCTGGGTCTAGTCTCATGACCCAAACCTATCCCCACCCTAGCCCCAGCCCGTCTGCTGACTCAACTGGTTGACCTGTGCCCCCCCCCCCAGCCGAGTGGGTGGTGCCTTATGGGATTCTCCCACCACCACCTGCCTTCCCGCCCTCCAGCAAAGCTTGCCTCCTTTCCTTCCCCACCTCCTACGCACCCCGCCTCAACTTTGCCTTCTGACTGCTTCTTTTCTGCCCAGCTTTCAGGGGTTCACAGCTTCAGTTACTAGCAGATGTCACTGGCTTTTTGCTGTGATCACAAAAGCACCGCCCAAAGCATTTGAAAAAGATGAAAAAGATCTGAGAAGACAATACAAGGACTTTGACATCCCATTCTCTTCTACTGGGGGTCCTTTCCTTCCAACCCCACAGCCCTGTCCCTTGCTCCTGCCTATGACATTGGGCAACGATTTGTCTCCCCTCCATTCTTCTTATCTCTAAACATTCAGAAGGTGCCCCAGGCATGGGCCATATCTTGGGGCCACCTACAGGTGTGTGAGCAATGGAATTAGCTAGAAGCTGAGAGGTTCTCCAGCTCAGCCAGCTCTGGGCAGATGAGGAGAGACAGCTGGACGGAGTCCCTTGTCCTCCGTCCCACTTCCCTGCATGGGTGGCACCACACTCCTAGGATGGCCAGAATTCGAGGAAGCTGCCTGGGTGGTAGGTGTGGGGGGGATAGTGGTTTGACAGCCACACCGTGTCCCTTGAATAGGCCGTGAACAGTCAGACAAATATCCAACTCCCAGCCACGGTGCGCGACATTATGGACCGCTGGATTCTACAGATGGGCTTTCCTTTTATCACTGTGGATACCACTACAGGAGACATCTCCCAGAAGCACTTCCTCCTGGACTCCAGTTCCACCGTTACCCCCTCAGAGTTTAAGTGAGCAGATGATGCCACCAGGGTGCCCGGAGAGGGTGGGACACAAGGGAGTCATGTGCGGTTAGGAGCTCGGTGACACCTGGTGTCAGTGTTGGGCCGTCCGTGGGCACCTGAGAGGGGTACCTCAGGCTGGTGTGCCCAAGAGTGACTGATTACCACTCTGTGTCATGGTCTCTTACTACAGTTACCTCTGGATCGTGCCCATTCCGTTTCTCAAAACTGGACAGGAGGATTTCTACTGGCTGTCGGAACAGAAAAGTAATCTAGCTCCGTCTTACCTGTTGGCTCTTGGCCCGCGTTCTTCGGGGAGTGGGTTAGGGATGGGGCTGTGGGGCTTGGGGAAAGCTGAGTGAAGATTCCCTTCATTATTTGACTTCACAAATGGAGCTGATATCTTTGTTTCCAATTCTCACCTTGCTTCTATGTGGCCTCAGGCAAATTACCGTTCCTCTCTGGTCTTCCTGCTCCATTGAGTTGTGTGAGAATCACAAGAGAGAATGCCTGTAAAATGCTTAGGACGGTGATTGGCAGGTACAGGGAGCTGCCTTCAGTGACCAGGAGCTGAAGAGGCAAAGGCAAAGGCCAGTCACTCAGAAGCAGGCAAAGGAAGGCATGCAGTCARAAACATCCAGGGACTCTCTAACAGTCAACTGTCGAGTCTGGCTGCGGTGCGTCACTTCCACGCAAAGGCCCAGAAAGTGAACTGTGCCACACACAGGGTTCCAGTGGATGCTGAGAGGAGGCTCAGGGTTCTCCATGACCTTCTGGGCACACTCCACCCAGCTCTGCTCTCTGCCTTACTCCACAGACCAGAATGCGGCATTCCGGACATCCTCCGATGATGAATGGATCTTACTGAACATCAATGTAACTGGCTACTACCTGGTTAACTATGACGAAAGCAACTGGAGGAAGCTTCAGAATCAGCTGCAAACAGACCTTTCTGTGGGTATCCCTGCTGCTCCGTGTCTCATGCTATAGAATGAGCCATGAGGCTCAAGGTCTACCCCGTGGTGTAAGCCCAGAGTCACACTGTTTCCCTTCCCAGGTCATCCCTCTCATCAACCGAGCACAGATTATCCATGACTCCTTCAACCTGGCCAGGTGAGTGTCCTCCGGGCGGAGCACAGAGCCTGTGACTGACGGAGAATGGCCCTATGTCCCCCCTGCTATCCTTGATGCTCATCGGGTGCTGTGTCAGGTGCTCCCAGAGCCGCCTCCCATGGTCCCCACATGACCATTTCACAGAGAAGGACTGTGACAGCATTAGAGCACCTTACCCCACACGTCACCKCAGCCACACACAGGGATCTCCTACTCCACTGCCCACTCCCACCCATGGCCGCAGCTTACCCGTGTGCTGTGTGCACACCAGGCCTGTGCATGTGCTTAAAAAAAAATCTTGCTTGAGAAGGACAGAAGAGACAGAACATGGGCACAATGATGCCCAATGAACACCTGTTCTACCTCCCAGGATGACGTGCTCGTTCATGGTGGTTATGGCGAGGTGGTGAGCGAGGTCTTTGACATGAGTGACATTTCCCAGACTCATCTGTGGACCAAATGCCCACAAATAGCCTAAGCCAGAAGGGTCCAGTTAGAAGAGCTCTGTAGGAGGGTCTGCAGAGACGACTCAGGGCCTGTCGCTCAGCATAAGAACAACTTTAGATTCCCTGAGACCATAAAAGCTGATCCGGCAGTGTACTAACTACCTTAGCTCTGACACTGATGGGGAGAGGCAGGTACCTGAGCTCAGCCAGCCAGACTCATGGACTCAGTGAGTTCCAGGTTCAGTAAGAGACTCATATCTCAAAAAAATAAGGTGGAGAGAATCGAGGAAGACCCCCACCCAATGCTGGCCTCTGACCGTCACATGCACAGATACATTCACACATACCCGCAGACTCAGATGCACACATCCACAGGAACACACACAGACACGCGAGCATCCCTCCACACACGCACATGTAGTGCACACAAAAATAAAAGAAATCCAACAGAAGTTCAGCAGAGTTAAGAGTGTGGAGCTCTGAGCTAGGTCTCTTGAGTGGTGTGGCTTTGGGGACGTTGGTATACATTTTACCAAGTTGGTATACATGGTGGGACACACTTTAATCCCAGCATTCAGAAGGCAGGTGTACCTCTGTGGGTCCAAGGCCAGCATGGTCTACACAATGAGATCCAGGATAGCCAGGTTTACATAGAGAGATCCTCTTTCAAAAACATAAAAACTATCATAGGAAGAACTAAATAAAATGAGGTTTATAGGCAAGAGAACACGACAGGCAGTCGACTGAGGTTGGACCCCAATGGTGGCACTGCAAAGCACCTGTGTCACTCCTCCCATGGAAAATATGAAAGGGTCAGGAGAGGCAAGTGTAGGTGTGTCCCCGAGAACTTGGCTGGGTTGATTGAGTGCTGATCTGGAGCCTCCTGTTTGTCCCCAGTGCTGGAGAGCTCTCCATCACTCTGGCGCTGAGCAACACCCTCTTCCTGGTCAATGAGACGGAATACATGCCCTGGGAGGCTGCCCTGAGCAGCCTGAACTACTTCAAGCTCATGCTCGACCGTTCGGAGGTCTACGGCCCCATGAAGGTATGAGCTGCTSATGTCCCAGGGTCTAACCTGCACCACTAGGCCAAGCTCTTTCAAGAAAACAGGCTTGGGGAGGGTCACAGAGTAAGGGATCTAAAAGGGACAGGCACAGAGAAGGCTAGAAGTGTGGTTGCCTCCTCCCACCCCCAACCAAAAAAAAAAAAAAAAAAAAAAAAGGAGAAGACAAGATTCCTGGCAAAGTCTGTCCATTGAAAATGAATGCTTTGGGGAGGCCCAGAGAGGACATCCCACTGGAAGGCTAAAGGCCTCTCTTGCCAGCCTTGCGCCTTAGGCAGCTGTTCCCAGCAGCACAGCCTCTGCTGAGGTGTGGGCCCGGCCACCACAGCTATCCCCCTAGGCTGGCAGTAACGCACTGGTCTTACAGGCTTTGACACGTTCATAGCATGACCTAGATGTGTGAAGTTCCCGCTGGAGAGAACCAGCCGGTAGGAGCTGGCTCAAGACGAGGCCACACCCATGGGGTGTTCACTGCATCCTTCATAAAAGAGCAAACAGCAGACAAAACAGAAATGCGTGACTAACAGCTGGGACTGGCTGAGTTACACTGCAATGCCCATTTGATGGAATGCTCACAGCTCTGTAGACCACATTTAAGAGACTTTTGTTGTTGGGGATTTGGGGTGTGTGTGTGTGTGTGTGTGTGTGTGTGTGTGTGTGTACACACGCGTACATGTGTTTATGCACGTGTGGAGGCCAGAGGTCAGTACCATCTTGGCTAGCCTGACTAGCTAGCACCTGTGTTTGCCCACTCAAGTACCACGCTTACAGGCATGTGTTTATATAGGTTTTGTGAATTCGAATTCACTTCTTCACACTTGGGCAGCAAGCACTTTTGCTGCCTTCACCTTATTTTTGAGCTCACTAACTCTGGGCCCACTATTCCTGGTCACCTAGGCTGGTCAGGAAATCCAGGGACCCCCCTGTCTCCAGCTCCCTACACTGGGGTTACAGGAACTGCTGATGTTCTTGACTGTGTGTATGAGTGTGTGTGTGTGTGTATGAGTGTGTGTATGTGTGTGTGTGTGTGTGTGTGTGTGTGTTCTGGGAATTGACCTCAACTCCTCATGGCAAACCTTGGGTTAACTGAACTATCTCCCTAGCTCGGTTTTTTTGGGTTGGTTTTCGTTTTGTTTCTTTTTATTGTTTGTGGGCTTATTTGTTKATTTTTTAGACAATCTTTGTAGGTTGGCCTGGAATTCTTTACATTTTTTTTAATTCCACTATCTCCCTAGGATAGCAAATGCGTATTTTGGTAAACAGCCTTTTAGCTCTTCCATGCTTCCTACGATGCTCTCAAGCTGGCACCGTAGCTCTACAGCAATCCTCACCAAACCAGCAGTTGAGCAGACGCCTGGCGTCAGTATTCCCTTCAGAGCCAGGCGCCTGTGTCCCCTGTCTGGAAAGGCTTGGTGGACTGAACACACAGGAGAGTTCGTGTATTTCCCAAAATCTTCTGTCATGTCTGAGACTGTCGCTGAGGCCATGCACAAGGTCCTGCCCGGGCGGCACTCCGCTACCCCAGCGCYATGACTGCTCTATTTCCTCTCAGAACATACTCTGAGAGATTGGAGAGACGGTTTGTGGCAGTGGGTTTTCTCAGGCAGATGGTCAGTCATGTTTTTTATTTTGCTTTTACACAACTGAAAATTCARTTGGCTTTGGAAGTTTCTAGGTTGGAAATCATTCCTCAGAATGTCTAAGGTCTTGATCTATCGACGTCAGACTTCTCCAGTTGCTGTTGAAATCACTCGGGGCTTTTTGTCCTTTCCGGTTCTTGGTGTGTGACCATTTTGCTTCCTGGAAACTTCTGGGCTCTTGCAGCAGTCCTGGTGGGCCAGCCCGGGTCTTGTCGGGTCGGACATAGACATGCTGTGATCAGAACTCGTTTGCTGTCCCTCTGGACTTCTTCCCTATCTGTTGTCCATTTCATGTCTTTCTGGAAGTCTGAGCATTTCCACTTCTTTCTCTTGCTTTGGCCTGGCTTTCATGCCCCTCCTAGTTTCCAGCTTGGTGACTCTTCACTCTC
>BDUI01005176.1:22783-36779 GCA_002335545.1 Apodemus speciosus
AAGCTGCAGATGTTCTCTCTCTCTCTCTCTCTCTCTCACACACACACACACACACACACACACACACACACACACACACACACACAGAGTTATCCTTTCCTAGTGTTTGTTAAATACACATTTACCAAGAATAATTTGCCATTTAACAGACACACCATGGTTTTTGAGACTCATTACTTCTTTATAAATAGTGTTTAGGGGTAGCAAAATAAGAGGAAATCAATGGAATAGCTTCTAAGAAATGACTTTATTTGTAAGACTATTAAGATAAATGGGCCTTTTAGATATTCTATTATATTCACTTGAATGGATCTTCACCATTTTATTTGTAATAAGGCAAAATTAAAATGGGTTAGCAAACCAAACACTGAGTTACGTGGGTGTCCTGGGGGCTGGCTGTTTCTGTACTGCAGTGGCAAACGCTGGTGTATTCTTCCTTGCCCATGGTAGAGGGAAAGTCATTAAAAGTTGTTTTGTCACAAGACGTTCACACTAGCATCCGACTGAGACTGTCCAGGGCTGACCGCGATGAGCCAAGCGTGCTTTAAAGGAACTTACCTAGGCTTCCTCTCCTGAACTCTCCAAACTCAAAGACCTTTTAAAATAGCCATTTAAAATATCAACAGCATCATGGGTCTGAAAAAAACTATGCCTAATGAGTGACTACAAAGAATGATTCGATGCTTCTTAAAAGTGGTCTCCGTAAAGAAAAAGAAGARAATTCCCATGCAATTCTCCTTGCAGAACAGRAAAATGTTAAAGCAGATCACATCCAAGCAGACCCTATGGGCGAGTACAGCCTCATGCCTCACTGCTCAGAATCAACTGTGAAGTTTACAACCAAGCAGAGCTTCAAAGTCAGAACTCAGAGACAGATGGTCCCGGCTCCTTATATCCTAAATGTCAGCTCACACAAAGGCCCTTAGGCAGGTCAAGCTTTCCACTCAAGCGCTGCTCACACTGGCTGATAGCACTGTGCTGGGACAACGACAGTCAGGAAAAAACCCCAACCTGTGAGGAACGGGTCTTTCCAAAAGTCACAGCTATGAGAAAGCACCAACGCAGAAGGACTGAAGCTGTCCAGGGCCCTCTGGACAGGAAGACCACGGGCCGTGTGGCAGGTCCTCCGACTGGGGACATGCTCCCATGCAGAGCAGCAATGAATGAGCAATGAGCTGTGGCCTGAGTCTCTCGTTCCATATTCAGGGGACATTTAGCTGTGACTCCAGGTATGGTGCTAATGGAGCCTGTGCTGCTGCTGCTGCTGCTGCTGCTGCTGCTGCTGCTGCTGCTGCTGCTGCTGCTGCTGCATGGTAAAAACAGACCCGTGGGAGGAAGAACTGTGGCATCCGACTCAAACGAGTGAGTTCAAGGAAAGGGTGACGGAACAGGCCTCCTCAGGAGCAAGCTGCTGCCAATAACCAAGGCCTGTGTGTCAAGTAATAAGATGACAAATTTAATGAGAAAAAAAAATCAGGGCTGGAGAGATGGTTCAGTGATTAAGAGCACCGACTCCTCTTCCAAAGGTCCTGAGTTCAAATCCCAGCAAAAACATGGTGGCTCACAACCATCCATAATGACATCTGGGGTACCTGAAGATAGCTACAGTATTCTTATATATAATAAATAAATCTTTAAAAAAAATTCTATTTTGAGAAAAAAAAGTATATAAAAGATTTATGACAAAGCCATATAAAGGAGTCTCAAAAATTAAGAAACTTTCCTGGGTGTTGGCACATAATTGAAATGTATATTTCTGTTGGTAATTTGTTCCATGCTGTGAACAGATGGATCAAGCTCAGCCAGATGACAGCCTAAAGAGCCCTTCCTTCAGCCAGGGAACAGAACACACAGATATACACATTACTCATCAGGACCCAGAGATGACCCTACTATAAGGAGGTATGAACCAAGCTTGACTAAAGGCCTGAAATCTTATCTGAACACTTAAAGAAACAGGCTACACCTCTAGGGGCATCTGGTTTAAGACTACAGTTTTAAAATAGTGTCTTTAAGATTTCTATTTGAAAGCTATGTGCTTGTTGTGTTGGCTACTCAACAGGCTGAGGTAGGAAAATCATTTGAGCTGAGGAGTTTAAGGCCAAGTTTGGGCAATGACAAGTCACTATCTCAACACACACACACACACACACACACACACACACACACACACACACACACACATATGAATATACAAACCTACCAAAACAACCACAAATAAAGATTTGTATCAGTAAGAAATAAGGCAATGAAGATCTTTAATCTGCAGTGTCTTGACGGACATATCTGGAAATGTAAATTTGTTAAATGAATTGTATGTATATAATGGCCAAATCTCTCTGCCGAATCTAGCCAGAGCTATTTTTAAAGGAGAAATCAGCTGCAACCTTTCTGTACCTGGCAGAAAAGGGTAGCCAGCACCCTGGGACTGGTGCTAAAAGCAAACAAGGAAATGGAATGAAAACCAGAGGGCTGTTCCGTGTCATGACTTAAGGTGTGGGACAGATTTCTGAACTCATGCCATTATCTTTAGATTATGACAAAGGAACAAGCCAAATGCACGTAAGATGAGCTCAGGAATTAGGACTCTCTCCTCTGGTGCATCTTCAAAGCACAGCTGTTTGAACAAAAACTGATTAATACATGTCTTCACATCTTTTCATGTTCACTGTTTGATACACATGGTAACACATAACAGAATAGATAAAAAGATAGAAGAACATGGAAAACTTGACAAATGTGTAAAGTTTCTGCTGAACATGAGAAATGATATATATGCATAAATTTGAAAAGAAGTGAACTTTTACACTTTAGGTCTGAGCTCGGCAGAGGTAAGAGTACCTGGGGAATCTTGGGAAGGAACACATAACCACAGGCATGACCACGAGTGTGACCACTGACCAGGACATCACAGCAAGGTGGGAAGAAAGAGGAACCAAGGATTCTTTGCAGTAGATAATAAGCTCCTTCAAATACTTTTCCCAATTTGTTTTTTAAAAAAGAATTTTATCCAAGTCAAACTATTACTCCTAAATAAGTTAAAATAAGTAGAGACCAGGACTGATGCACACTGAAGATGTGGAACCATCAGACCTGCGAGCATCCCTCTGCCCAGCGCCCTGCTCACCACATCACATCTCATCCAGGGTCAGGATGGCCCGTGGGCACTGTCACCAGACACCATGCACATTTAGTAAGCAGGGTAACAACGCTACTTAAGGCTCCTGCTGTTAAAACTCATCCTTAAAGATGTTCTCAGGGGAGGAAGGCAGGCCCTGGTGAGGAGCACTGGGGAGTCTCTACGCCAAACCAATTCTCAGAAGCATCAAGCACAACCAAGACGCAGTAAGAGTGGTGCTCAATGCAATCTCTAGAAGGCACATCTTCCAGGGAAGGACTGGTCCCAGCCTTATCAGTATTTTCTTGAAGGAAGTTGTTTAAGCCGAGGCTATCCAGTTGGATTGCTTTCTTTCAAGACGGGATCTCAATGTATATTCCTGGCTGGCTGGGAACTTGTTATATGGACYGGGCTATGGCAAGAACTCACAGGGATATGCCTGTCCTGGCCTTTTTAGTGTTGGGATTCAAGGAGTGCACCACCTCATCTGTCTTCAACTGGAGTTTTTAATAAGGTCTAGTGGGATAACATACTACATTTTGGAAAAACAAGCCAATAAGTATTAGAAAGCTCAAAACCAATAGCCATCTAATTCTAAAGCAAACATTTAAACATAGGACTAAACAGACAAGAGGAAACATCCTTCTCACCTGCTCTCCACTTCAAAGTTACAGGACACAGCTACACTAAAGCAGGACAGTCATACAGACGCTTTTTAAGACTGCTTTTCAAGGCCATTGGCAATTTCTAATCATACCTATGGTGTTCAAACGGCACTAAAATTAACTGTCTCATTTAAAGTAATTAAGATTTACAGCGCACTTTTACATGATATATAAAAGAGATGAAGCAGCGATGCTGCCCTAGYGGTTCGGAACCTTTCCACAAAGTTTAAAGCCACCAAAACCCAATTAGTGGCTATGCTTTAAAAATATTCATTACAAAGGGAAGGGACAATGTAAGTTTGTACACCATCGTACTATTTATTGAACTTAGAAATTAAAATTTTTTACTTCAAAGTTTCAGTCTAGTGAACTGAAATCAAAAGTATAAAACACTGGTTCCTTTTACTTACTAATCATAATTTATCCCATTTGGGTAATTACATTAACATTTTCACACAAAAAAATAACAGTATAATCATGCATGGGCTTTACTTTACAGAAATCAATTTTTTTTAACCACTTCAGTTTCTGAGACAGTGTTTCTTGCAGTCCTGGCTGGCCCCAAACTCTGGGGCTAGCTATATAGTTGAAGCTGGCCTTGAACTTGTGAGCCCTCTGTTGCTATCTCCCAAGAGCTGAGATGACAGGCTTGTGCCACTAAATATGGCTAAGAACTGATTTCTTATTCTTGGTGTTTCCTGATCTCTCCTCCACCACCTCTATTTTTTCTTTTATCATTAAAGATAGGAGCTTGCTATGTAGATTGGATGGCTTCAAACTATTGAGCCTCTTGCTTTAGCTTCCTGAGCGCCGTGTGTGCTACCACACCCTGCAGAAACCAATTCTTTGTTTTCAACTAAGTTTTTACTGTCATTTCACTATCCTAGAAAAAACAATTTCCTTCAATGACATATTTAGAAAATTGTTTTTTAAAAATAAGATAAAGCATAAAATAAGGAAATAAGAATGTGTAGTAGAAATAGCTTGCTCATAATTTCAACTGCCTCTATCAAAGGCCTGCTTAGGAAAGGGAAAATGGATACAACTGAGTCAACACACAATTTATTTTTCTATGGTAACAGACTTTCAAATTGAACCTTCAAAAAGTACATTTAACTACAAAAGTAAGATTAAATAGATACTTATAAAATATATTTACCCTAAAATGGTTACGGATATAAAGTTGTAATGCCCATTTAAACAGTAAATTACACATTACATACATTGTTTAAAGGATATTTTCTTTCCATTAATAATGTAGAAAAAAAACACAATGTTTATTGCTTATATCAAGTGCAGGTTAAAATCCACAAGACCTCCAAAAGCCAATCCTTGTGATAAAGGATTTCTCAATATACTGGTGTGAACACAGCCGTAAGATGTAACAGTTTTCAACAAGCATGCTTGTCTTTATTTTGAGCCATTGACAGTCTGGGTCTCAGAGGAGCCTGCAGTGCTGAGTCCTGAGATGCTGGGCTTGTGAGTGTGAATACCCCTTATCTGGATGATGTCTACTCTAGCACAATGTTTCTGGGGTATGCGGCATCTGCTAACAAACCCTTGAGATTAATGCACCACCATCAGCTACTAGTGCAGAAAGGTGCTGGGTAAAACTGTCAATTTATAGGATATTTTACTGAAAAAGCAGTGYCCAGCCAACCAAAGCGCCAACCAAAATGACTGACACAAACCCCATCTTAGTGAGAATAGGTTGACAATATAACTACCTTTTTCTTTTTCATTCAGTTTAATTTAGCCTCTGTTTCATCTGCTGCACCTTCTGAGCCGTCGTAGCCTTTCTATCCTCTCGAACACGTTTCCGTAGAATGCTGTGAATAGACAGAAACAAGTGAGTGTCTGCACTGCAGGTCTTAATTACGCGGACAGTAGGGCCCCGGCCACACCAAAACCATGGGCATTCCTTCGTGACATCTCATTCAGACAATGCAGTAACAAAGGGAAAAGCCAAGCTGTTCCACAAGGCCAGTGATGTGCTCTGCAAAGTCCAGGCATCACTTCTGGTGTGCCTATCATGATGCTTTTACAGGACCTGAACCCAAGCCAGATATGTTTTTCTGCACACTCCTCTGTCTTCTCTGCCGAGAGGGGACAGACCGGAGATTCTCAGCATCTGGTCCTCTTGCATGACAGCATATGAAAAATCAAAGTCCCTTGACAAATACTGTTGACAATTTGTATGAATGCTGTGTCTGGAGATTACCCAGTTTTCCATTTGACCATACATACATCTAGCGCCCATTCCTGTCCAACATAGACTTCTGTTTCAATGAAAACTCTCTGACATCCAGGGTAGTGAAAACTGGCCATGTCAACATGTCACAACTTACTCTTTTCCTCTAGAAAAAAAAAAACCTCACAGACTGCATCTCTTGTCACTGTGTGGCGGCAGAGCCTGGCCAGCTTCAGTCTTGTAATTTTTTTGTGTCACAGCTTTGAATACGCCACTTGATTTAAAAAACATCTTGACTGGCTCATGAATGTCTACTAGATCACAAGACCTTTTCTAGTCAAATCGTTTAACTTGAATCTAACCAAGAAGAACGATGATTAGAGAAATCCAAACTATAAGGCATTCTAAAAGACCAACTGTCAAACAAAGAAGAAAAAAGTGAGGGATCTGTTCTGACTAAGAACAGCGAAGCATCACCTCCTCTCAGACCCAAGCATGAGCCTTGACTAGATCTAGGATTAATGACTGACTTTGAGACGGGATCGCATTATGTAAGCCTGGCTGTCCTTCAACTTGAAATTCTCCTGTTTCTGTCTCTTGAGTGCATTGGTGCACAGCTCTGCATTTCTCTTTTTATTTAATTACTCTACTTGAGTGCATGAGAGGTGGGGGAGGAGGGAGAGGGAGGARGGAAGAAGGGAGGTATAAACCTGTAGGGGGGTCACTGTGAGAAGCTGGGTATCTTCCTTTCTACGGTGGGATTCAGTGATCAAACTTAAGTCATTAGGCTTTTATTTGCTGGCCATTTAAAAAAAAAAACAAAAACAAAAAAATACAGATCTCCAGGCTGGCCTTGAATTCAGTATGTACCCAAGGATAACTGAACTTCTGGTCCCCCTCCTTCTGCCTCTGCAGTCTTGTAATTATACATGTGTACCATCAACGTCCATGTTCTTACATGGTACTGGAGATGTAACTCTGGGTTTTAGAGCATACTAGGTAATCACTCTACCACCTGAAAACATTTTTTTAAAATTTTTTATGTGCATCGGTGTTTTGCCTGCATGTATGTCTGTGGGCATATACCAGACAGATCCCATGGAAGAGGAGTTACAGACAGTTGTAAGCTGCCATGTGTTTGCTAGGAATTGAGAAACCACTGCTCTAAAGCACTGAGCTCTAGATTAATTTAGTAATGATTTGATAATTGAACCTCATAATACATGAAGTATATGAGGGGCTGTGTATGCATATCTTGCTAAATCCTGTGGCATCTCGCTTGTCTTTTTTTTTTTTGGTTTTTTGGAGACAGGGTTTCTCTGTGTAGCTCCGGCTGTCCTGGAACTCACTGTAGACCAGGCTGGCCTCGAACTCAGAAATCCGCCTGCCTCTGCCTCCCAGAGTGCTGGGATTACAGGCATGCGCCGCCGCCGCCACCACCACCCAGCTTTTTTTTTATTTTTTGGAGACAGGGTTTCTCTGTGAGCTCTGCCCTGTCCCTAGCTATCCTAGAACTCACTCTGTAGAACAGGCTGACCTTGAACTCAGAAATCTGCCTGCATCTGCCTCTGCCTCCCAAGTGCTGGAATTAAAGGCGTGCGCCACCACTGCCCGGCTTCGCTTGTCTTTTTCTTACTATTTTTACACAAACAGCTGCGCTTACCTGTGTGAACTCTGTCAAAATGTTTACTTCTGAACTGGGAAAGATATATGCTAAAATTTGCTCTATGAACTGAAAATTCACCACCCTGACTGGAAGGACAATGAACATGCAAAAAGACACATGTGAGGAGGTCAGTCCACACGCAGGGATTTCCTTTAGCCAGGATTCCAGGAGCTACAACCTTTAAACTTTCCCAGGTAGTCTACAACTACGACAGCAGTAAATAAGGAGTTAAGCTCCTACAGGAAAATACATCATTAAAATATAAAGGCACGTGTAGCTATATATTAAAATTTTAGCTTTTATAAAATTCAGTGAAGCGATGCTTTTCTTTCTGCCGTAAGGACTGAGCCCAGGCCTTGTGGAGAATGACTGTGGGTCTGCCACTGAGCTCTGCCCTGTCCCAAGCAGGCGAATTCTGACTACTTTGATGGGAAGGCTCAGAACCTTAATCTTACAAATATAACATCATAACACTATCCACAATAAAAAAACACAAGAGAAAGAACATAAAAGTCATCAGAAAACAAGGTAAAAAGAACTCATCCATGTACCAGGATACTAACTTCCTAATGTATGTTTGAAGTGCTGTGGACATACAGATGTTTTATGTAATTTTGGAGAAAAATAGTACATGATGAAAATTCGTTTAGATATTTTTATACAACTCATTTTCTGTATTATACTATTTACTTTTATCACCTAATTACACTAACTTCTGTATATAAGCAGTACTGGTTTTTTTTTTTTTTTTTTTGTCATCTCTGAACATTAGCTTTTAAATTTATCATTATTATGTTTAAAAATGTTTATTTATTGAGGGTGGAGAAATAGATCAGTGGTTAAGAATACTTGTTCTTGCAAATGAGCTGGGTCAAATTCCCAGCACTCAGCTCACTGTCTGAATGACCAGTTTAAAGGAATCTGATACCATCTTCTGGGATCTGTGGGCGCCAGGCACACATGTAGTATACATGCAGCCAAAATACTCATAAATGTGAATTAAATAAATCTAAATAAAAATAAAAACCCAAAAGCCTGAGGAGGCTTGTCTTAGGGTTTCTATTGTTGTGAGGAGACACCATGACCACGGTAACTCTTACAAAAACAAAACACTTAACTGGGGCTGGCTTACAGTTTCAGAGGTTCAGTCCATTCTCGTCATGGTGGGAAGCATGGTGCAGACAGACATGGTACTGGAGGAGCTGGGAACGCCAAACCTTGATCTAAAGACCACCAGAAGATTGTCTTCCCCAGGTAGCCAGGAGCCTACTCTCCTCCACCCTAGATGGAGCTTGAGCATAGATAGGACCGAGAAGCCCATCCCCACCAAGACTAACTCCCTCCAGCAAGGCCACTCCAAGGCCACATCTCCTAATAGTGCCACTTCCCAAGGACCGAGCATACTCAAACCATCACAAGGCCAGAGGACCCTGGATCCCATAGAAGCTGGAGTTACAGTTGGTTGTAAGCCACCCAATTTGAGTGCTCAGAACTGAACTCAGGTTCACTCAGGTTCAGTTTACTCCTCTAAAAGAGCAGTAAGTACTGGCTTTCTTATTGTGACAGAAAACTCTTTGAAGATATTTATGTCATCAAATATTACCTAAACACTTTGACACAAGTAAACCATGCATGAACTGTATGAACACAGGGTCTGTAGTGTTTCAGTCTTCCTGAATGTACTAAATAGCCTCATCTCTCTCCGTAGGTTAACTTATATATGGCACATACCTCTCACTGCTCTCTTCCATAGTATCTTGCACCTTAGAAGGAAGTCCTGTTAACTTTTCATCTTCTGAACCTATCCTCTTCCCATTGTATTTCTCAGTCATTGTTCTGTTTTGTGAATGATCACAAATAGGAGATAAATCTTCTTTTGAAAGTTCTTTCCACCGTTTCTAGGTACAAAACAGAAATAGTAAAATAAAAAATTTTTTTTGTTTTTAGTTTTAATGCTTATTATTACAAGAGTAGAAAGAGAAAAGGAGATAGAAAAATAAGGAGAAAAGAGGAGATAGAGGGATGAGAACTGGCCATGACCACATGGAAACGGAGAAAAGAATCAAAAGTTTGTTTTCTATAAAATCACGATCTACAAACTGCAATTGTTCAATGAGGCAGGGAAAGACAGGTAAACTTGACATCAACTTTTATCCCAGCACTTGCTCACAAACACAAACATATACACATACATAAAATAATCACATATAGTTTATTTATTTAAAATATGTATTCTATTTTAAAGCAGATATTTATAAATAGATATTCAAAACACTCATATGAGCCAAAACACTCATGGATTTAGATTGTTAGTGTCTTGGTAGATATCTCCAATACTATGGTCAGACCAGACAGGAAAAAGATATACTGTTATTTCTGTTTCTACCTTACACTTTTCCTTAGTTCATCACATGATACTAAGTTCTGATACTCTGAGCTTACTGTCTATAAAGATACAATAAAAGCCACCTGAGAATGCCACCATCAGACATGTGAAGATTACTCCTAGCACTTTATATCTGTCATAAGAACAGAAGTTATTCAGATATAAAGTACCTATATATAAAGTAAATAGTATTTACTCCCACATGAAGATTTTATTTCCATCATTTCTAGTTATATGTATGTGCATTTAGGTATGTGCATATGACTGCAAGTGCCGCTAGAGGCCAGGGATGCTGGATCTCCTGGAGCTGCTCGCCATGAGTTCGTAGAACACTCTGGGTCCTCTGGAAGAGCAGCAAGTGCTTGTTACCTCTGACCACTCAGCTATCTCCCCAGGTCTCCGCATTGTTTACTAAGATAAAAGTACTTATGTTTTCTCAATTTTTTTCAATAATTAAATGCTTAAATCTTCTCACATGGAAAAATTTATCTTAATTGAATCTTGTTTCCACTCAGGCTAAGTATATATATATATATCTTATATACACACAATATTTTTTTAAAGTCAGGATCCCGCTGTATGACCAGGCTGACCTTGAACTCTTGGTGACTGACTAGCTTTCATCTTTGCCTCTTGCTGTGGAAAATTTTATGATTTCAAGACAGTCAGCTGGATCTACCAAATTAAGTAAGAGAAGGATGAGGGATGAGGACTTAGATGGAATCTGGTTATTTGACATTAATGACAGTGAGTTTACCTGTATATTTGAGTCTCCTTTTGTGTACTTTGCTCCTTCTATTATGGCCATGTAGGAGAATCTGAGCTGATCTGTTGTCTGAATAAGTCTCATTCGATACTTTCTCATGTTCAGTAATAATTGTTTCACATTAACATCCTCTCCTTTTTCCATCTGCAAGAAAGGTAAAGCCAGGTTGTTTGAGTTGAGAAAACAAAAGCAATATAGGGCCAAGGCCACTGCTCAGACCTTAGCTGCGAACAGGTTCCTTTTAAACAAAGAATTATTTCATACACACACACACACACACACACACACACACACACACACACACACACACACAAAAGGGACTGGGGCGGGGGGAAGAAATATGCACACAAACACCCAGGTCCTCAAAGAGGACCTGAAGAGCTCTGGGTCTCTAGATGACTCAGCCAGTTCCAAACAGGAGAATCTCACTCGCTCAGAGAAAGGAAGGATTCATGATTGGTTCTGGCCAATACAGGGGCTACTGCACTTGCTTATTTTTTTCTCTTAATGTGGTTTACTGGTTTCTTTTCCTTTCCTTTCCCTTTCCCTTTCCCTTTCCCTTTCCTTTCCTTTTCTTTTCTTTTAACAGAGTATTATGTAACCCAAGCTAGGCCTGAACATGTCATGTACCTGAGAATGCCCTTGAATTCCTGAGTCTAGAGTTTCCACCTCCCACGTGCTGGGACTGTAGTCCTACACCGCTGTCCGAGTCTTGGCCAGGATGTAGAACACACCTAGAATACCAGCACTCTAGAGGCAGGGCTACTTCCAGCTCGAGACTACTTGAGCTATACAATGAGACCTGGCTTTAAGAAGAAATCATACCCCTCTCTTCCCCACTTTGTGAAGGGGAGGGGGACCTCTTTGATGAGGAAATAATATTGGAGCCAAGATGGACAAGTTAGGAGGAATAAGCTTTAAACAAATTTATTACATTCCAGTTTTTTTGTATGTAAAAGTATATGTGTGTGCATGTAACATAGCAAGTATGTGGAGCTGAGGTGACAACTGAGGGGACTCTGTTCTCTCTGTGTCAACCCTGGGGCCCTGGGCATTAAACTCAGGGAACGGAGCATGTTAAGCAACTTTACCCACAGGCTAGCTTGCTGGCCCAAGGAGAGCAATTTTCATATCTAAAAGGGCTACCACTGCTGAGTTCCTTTTGTTTTGTTTGTTTCTTCAGACAGAGTTTCATGCATCTTAGACTAGCCTTGAATCTGCTATGTAGTTGAGGATGACCTTGAACTTCTGACACTTCTACCTTTACCTCCCAAGTACTGAGAGTGAGTAGGCAAAAAACCTGGTTTATGTGGTGGTAGGGAATGAACCCAGAGCTTTGTGCATACCAGACAAGCACTCTATTAAGTAATTCTAAATCCCTAGATATGATTAGGATTATTTATTTAGCTTTAAAAATGGTTTTGGCAGAAATAAAGCTGTTTGCTCAGTGCCCTTCTATATCTTCAAATCTGGACTAGAGACATGCTTTCTGGATGTACAGGAGGCACTTAAAAGATGGCAGGAAATAGAAAAGCCTTGACCTACAAAAATACTTCTGAGCCATTACACTGGTTCTGGACTACTGATCTGGTTTTAGAAACGACCCACAAACTGAAGAAAAGGAAGGATGAGCAAGACACAGTTGGTAGGGAACAGGCATAAACATCCAATGCAGTTTGAACCTCGTGAGCCCATAAATGCTAGGCAAGCACTCTACCACTCAGCCAGACCTCCCGCTCTCACAGCCCAGTGTTAATATTCACCATTAACAGAATCTAGTGACTTTAAGCAGAAGGTTAATTTTAATAAACTAAGTCTTTTGTCTTCTAAAGATTTGTGGATGCATGTGTATGTGTGTATGCCAAGTGTGTAGAGATGCATGTGGTAGCCAGAAGACAGCACGGGATCCCTAGAGCTGGAGCAGGTTGTGAATTACCCACTGTGGGTGCTAGAACTCAACATTAGTTTTCTAAAGAGCAATAACTGCCCTTAACCACTGAGCCACCTCTCCAATTCTAACAATTCAAGTTTTGATCAAAACTATAACAAAGTGTTAAGGTAATCCATTAGGGTTTGTTTAATCATAATAGTTTCTAATTCCTAGCTTTATTAGAGAAGAATATCTAAAATGTTATCTTTATATTAGTTAATTCATCTGCAACCAGATGTGYTAGGAAGCCTAAAAATGTAGGTATCAGGAATAGTAAAGATTCATGGAGGAAAGCAAACTAACACAGGGCCTTCACGGTAACATCCACACCAGTTTCCTCAGGTTAGGATATCCAATACACGCCTGAGAAAACAGAAATGAGAGCTGGCCATGGTGGTGCACGCCTTTAATCCCAGCACTTTGGAGGCAGAGACAGGAAGATCTCTGAGTTCAAGGCCAGCCTGGTCTACAGAGTGAGTTCCAGGATAACCAAGGTTACAGAGAGAAAACAGAAATGAAACTATAGGAAATGATGAAAGACTAAATGACATAAAAACCAAGGTACACGGTATTATTGATAGGTTTGATTCTATGATAAGAGGAGGGAGGAAGAAGGTAGCATTAGATGGGGCATCAGAGAACCTGGAACTCCCCATGTCCAAAGTAAAAAATACTGAAGGTCATAAAAGAAAAAAGGAAGGGAGGACTAGGGGATGGCCCGGCAGTTGAGTACTGGAAGCTCTTCTAGGACTCCGGTTCAATTCCCAGCACACACGGTAGCTCATGGCCATCAGAAACTCCAGTTTCAGGAGCTCTGACGTCCTCTGCTTGTCTGCATGGAGACCAGGGATGCAGGTACCTGGTGCGGCCATGCATAAAAGGGGAAGGAGGACTGAGTCCAATCAGACGTGGCTGTGGCTGGCTTAAAAAAGAAACCAAAACCAACCAACCAACCAACCAACCAAACAAACAAACAAACAAACAAAAAACCACTACAGTTCTTGGGGGTCCCATACAAGAATCTCAAGATTGGCACTGTACTAACACAGCGTGTTCTGGCTTCACTTCTGTTGCAGTAACAGACACTGACTGGCAGCAGCTTAGGAGCAAAGGTTTTATTTCAATTTACAACTCCAGATCACAGTCTACCATTTAAGGATTAAAGCAGGAACTCAAGACATCACTTCCAACTAAGAACCTAATTCATAGTCAAAGATTGCACCCAGAACCATGAGGGATTTGCGTGCTGACTGGCTCACATGCCAGATTGTACA
>BDUI01005176.1:53838-71842 GCA_002335545.1 Apodemus speciosus
ATTAGTGATCAAGGTGGGAGGGCCCATTGTGGGTGGTGCCATCCCTGGGCTGGTAGTCTTGGGTTCTTTAAGAAAGCAAGCTGAACAAGCCAGGGGAAGCAAGCCCGTAAGAAACAGCCCTCTATGGCCTCTGCATCAGCTCCTGCTTCCTGACCTGCTTAAGTTCCAGTCCTGACTTCCTTTGGTGATGAACAGCAATGTGGAAATGCAAGCTGAATAAACCCTTTCCTCCCCCAACTTAGTTATTGGTCATGATGTTTGTGCAGGAATAGAAACCCTAAGACAAACTGGTACCAGCACAGTCAGGTATTCCTGTGACAACCTGACCATATTTTGAGGAGGACTGTGGAAGGATTTTGGAACTTTGGGCTAGAAGCAACATTGGGTGCCAAGAGCTCTGTAGGATGTTGTGTAGGAGCTTGGAAGATAATGTTGAAAACAGTGCAAATGATGGAGGCCTGGCTTGTGGAATTTCAGAGGAAAGATTAAAGACTCTTATCAGGGCCGTTGCTGTTTTGATTGTGAAGATTCTATGGTTTTGGTTAGCTGGGGCCGAAGAATCAGTTGTGATTTACAAGATACCAGAACTACTAAAGTGAAACCTTTGCATTACTGGGACCTACTGAAACTGGTTAGCTGGAGCTAAGAAATTAGCAGTGATTAAGAAGAGACCAACATCTTTGAGGTGAAATCTTCTGGGAAGTGTTTTCTGAGTGCACAAATAAGATGTGTTCCAGAGATAGCCAAGGTTGTACCTCATGGTGCAGCTGTACTTGGTAATGTGTAAGAGTCACCCAGGTGGCACTGGTTTTGAAGGCATGAAGGGGTCATGAAGAGCAGCTGAGGCTCAGCACTGAGAGAGGCCACGGAAGGCGATCCCTTCATTTGCAATTGATGACCCAGGACTGAAGGGGTCGTGCAAAGGAGTTGAGGCATGGCATCATGAAGAGAGCCAATGAGAGGCTATTGGTGAAGCCTAGATACAGCGGAAGACAGAGTGTTTTGGAGATGCCAGTTCCATGAGATGACCACCAGGACCAGCAGCAGCAGTGGAATACAGGCAGCTGGAGCCTAGAAGACAAGGTGTGTGCTACAAAGGGCAGGGCTGGAGAAGTGACCCAAGTCCTTGGAGGAGACCAGAAGAGTGTGAGTGGATCCCAGACATTGGACAGTTAGAGTTTGATTTTACTTTTGATTGTGACTGTGCCCTGATATTTTTCCCTCTTGAAGGAAGAAAGTATTTTAGTRGAGGCCAGTTAAAAGACTTTGAATTGTAAAAAGACTTTGAATTATTTTTTGTTTTGTTTTGGTTTTGGTTTTTTGAGACAGGGTTTCTCTGTGTAGCCCTGGCTATCCTGGAACTCACTCTGTAGACCAGGCTAGCCTTGAACTCAGAAATCCACCTGACTCTGCTTCTCAAGTGCTCAGATTAAAGGCATACGCCACCACTGCCCAGCAAGACTTTGAATTTTAAAAAAGAATGGATATTTTAAAGGTATTGAGATTTTGATATATAAGAATTTGTAAAGACTATGGAACTTTTAACGTTATTTAGACCTTGGGGATAAATAAGAAATTAAGGGTTGCAGCAAAATGGTGATGTGTTTGTGTGTCTAGTTGACAAGGGGTTAGTTGTACTGGCAGGTTTCTGTGTCAATTTGACAGAAGTTGGAGTTATCACAGAGAAAGGAGCCTCCCTTGAGGAAATCCCTCCATGAGATCCAGCTGTAAGGCATTTTTTTAATTTGTGATCAAGGGTAGGAGGGCCCATTATGGGTGGTGCCATCCTGGGCTGGTGGTCTTGGGTTCTATAAGAAAGCAGGCTGAGCAAGCCAGGGAAAGCAAGCCAGTATGTAACATCCCTCCATGGCCGCTATATCAGCTCCTGCTTCCTGCCCTGCTTGAGTTCCAGTCTTTACCTCCTTTGGTGATAACAGAGTGGGTGGAAATGTAGGCTGAATAAATCCTTTCCTCCCCAACTTGCTTCTTGGCCATGATGTTTGTATAGGAATACAAACCCTGACTAAGACAGTCTCCTTACTAATTCTGAGTGAAGGCTGAAACAGAACTAAGTTCCATTGTGCCCAAGTAACTGTAACATGTTACCAACTTCCAGAGGATGTGGCAAACTCCAGTGTCAGGAACAGTGAAGACCAGAGCTACACCCCACCACAATTCGGAGCTAAAATAGTTCTACACTGACACTGAAATCATTTTCAGGGCAGATGTATTTCTTGGTGTCTAGCCAATACTCAATACTGCTCAATATATATCGCTTAGATGAATAAACTCTAAGGTTACCCTGTAAAAAGACCTAGTAATTAATCTGAGAAATGACCACCTTACATTAAAGGATACTATTCTCTCCATCCAATGTACACTATCTAGTTACAATATAAAATACATAGTTGAAAGGTAAAAGAACAACATCTTCTCTACCAAAAAGAACAATGAGAAAATCCACAGTAAAATAAATGCCTTTTTCATTCATCTTAAAAAAAAAAAAAATCATGGGGAGGCTGGAGAGATGGCTCCATGGTCAAGAGCACTGACTGCTCTTCCAGAGGTCGTGAGTTCAATTCCCAGCAACCACATGGTGGCTCACAACCATCTGTAATGGGATATGATACCCTCTCTAGTGGGTCTGAAGACAGCTATAGTGTACTCATATTAAATAAAATAAATAAATAGTTCTTTTTAAGAATTTCCTTAAAATAAAAAAAAATTCATGGGCCCAGTGAAAGATGGCTTGGTAGTTAGGATCTCATGTTGCTCTTTCAAAGGACTCCACGGTGTGGCTCACAGTTACTGATAACTCTAGCTTCAGATCTCTCTCTCCTGGCCTCATTGGGAACTTATATACACATATGAAAATATTCAGAGAGAAAGACATATGCACAAAAAATATTAAAATAAGGTACACTTTAAAAATATCACGAAGCAACTCAGTAGTGAAGTCCTTTGTGTGCACATGAATACCTCATTTCTAATACTGCTTTTAAAGACTAAACAATAAACATGCAACAGCTGCTAAAGTATAAAGAACAAAGGATTTTAAAAAGACAAAAACTTTTTCATCAGTTCTTCCACAAACTATAAATGTTATCAATTTTTAAACTATAAAATGGACATGATATACCAAAGGGCTGATTAGGAAAAAAAAAATCTAAAACTCAGAGGAAAGAGAATTAATCTAATAAGCAACAAAGAACAATCAGAACACTGAATGTTGCAGGGTGGTCTCTGTGACCAAGTAACACACTATGCACAAGTACAACTGAGATACTGTCTCAGCCCTGCAAAGTGTACACAGAGTGGCATCACTACCACCAAACTCCCAAATCCAACTCCTTATGTTGTAAGAAATCCTGGGGATTTTATAAAGCAATGTGAGTCTGGCAGAGAGGTGCTAGGAAGGACACGGGCAGTGGTGGTCACTCTACATGTCCTGAGCATAAAGCGAGGCACAGAAGAATCGGGGCACATGGTCGATGTGGAGTGACACCGGAGTGAGCCATGTCTGAAGAGCTGGTGGCAAGGAAGCATCTTAGGATGCTGCGCCGTGTGTGTGGAATTGAGCAACTCTGAAAAGGTCAGGAGAGAAAACTGGGAAAAATACACCAGGATACAGAAAGAAAACCAGGAAAAAAACAAAAAACAACAATAACAAAAAAACTTGAGACAAGCTGCTACATTCTCACACTCTGCTGTGTAGAGTCCTGTCTCCCAGGACATGAGAACACTCCAACAGGGATAACTGAGTTAAAAAAATCAAACTGTTCAAGAAATTTTGTCATGATGAGAGCTAGATGCTTCTAAAAGGACCACTAGCCCAGGTGGTGGCCTATGACTTTAATCCCTGGATTCGGGAAACTGAGGCAGGCAGATCTCTGGGAGTTGGAGGCCAGTCTGATCTACAGAACAAGTTTTCAGGACAGCCAGAGAGATACACAGAAAAACCCTGTCTTGAAACAACAAAACAGAACAAACAAACAAAAAAGAATCACTAATCCCATTATTACTATTGCTTAAAAAAAGCAGCAACAACAAAAAGCTACAATAAATAATTCATTGAGTTGTTAGGTACTATATGAGTGTACTGGATAGTACACTTTGACACAACCTAACGTCATCTGAGAGAAGGGAACTCAATTAAGAAAATGCCTCCATAAGATTAGGTTGTAGGCAAGCCTAGGGTATTTTCTTAATTAGTGATTGATGGGAAGTGCCCAGTCCATTGTGGGTGGTGCCACCCCTGGGCTGGTGGTCCTGGGTTCTATAAGCAGGCTACGTAAGCCATGAGGAACAGCCAGTAAGCAGCACCCCTACATGGCCTCTGCCTCAACTCCTGCCTCCCATGAGACCCCTGCTCATTATTTCTGATGAACTGTTACAGGGAGTGTGAGCAGAAACAAGCCCTTTCCACCCCAAGCTCATTTGGGTGTGGTGTTTCATCACAGCAACAGTGACCTTAATTAAGACAGTGAGCTTTCACCACATCACTCTAGAAGAGAGATGGATGGACAAACAGAACAGACAATACAGATATAAATGCTTGGGGAGTTAAATCATTTATACAAAGCCTTGCAGCAATTATAAGACGACAGAGAGGGACCAGGTGTGGTGGTACATGCCCTTAATCCTAGCATTGTTAGCTCAAGGCCATTCAGGGCTACCCAGTGAACCCCGTCTTTAAAAAAACAAGAAGACAGTAGAGAAGGAACTGTAGCTGCAAATTTTGCCTTCATCTTACCCACTGTTATGACTGTATGACTTGATCACATTCTTCCTCTGTAATATAAGATAATAGCACTTAACAGAGGTTGTTCCAAGGTTAAATTATACAAAACCTGCAAAGCAGGGGTTATGTTACAAAACTACCTTTTCTTATGTTTATTTCTTTTGTGTGTGTACTTGAGTGGGCATGTGGAAGGAAGTGTGTGCTATGTGTTAGAGTGCAACAAGTCAGGGAACAACTTGAAACAATTGGTTCACTACACCATATGGTTCTAGGGACTGAATTCAGGTTGTCGGGCTTGGCAAAAAGCACCTTTACCTGCTCAATCATCTTGCCAGCCCAGAAAACATTTTTAACTCTTTTTAAAAATAAATTTACTTCTCATTAGAATGTGAATGTTCATAGTAGTAGGGTGTTTGTTAATTTATTTTGAAATAGGCTCCCATGAATTGAGATTGGCCTTGAGCCTCTAAACCTCTGATCTTCCTCAGTCTGGGATTATAGGCATGTATTAACAATTACTATATATGCTTTTTGTTTGTTTGTTTTAAGAAACCTGTTTCATTTAAGCAGTGACTGCCAAAGTAGTTCTCGGTCTTTGGATGAATGAAGGGTCATTTAAGTGTTATCAGCAGGACTTTGCAGATTCCGTTAGAGCACAGCACACTTTAGGTTACAGAAGTTGAAAACTAAGGTCCCAGGCAGGGGACATAGCTCTCGGGACAGTACTCACCTCATATGTGTAAGGTCCCTCAGGCCTACCCTACCAAACTCAAACAGTAACAAAACATGGCCCCCAAAACTGAACTGGAGAATTGGGGATAGCTAAGAAAATTTTAAGAAGGACCTGTCTCTAGGGACTAAAAAGAACGAACAATGACACAATGGCAGGAGAAGGAATAGGAAGCTGTATTAGGGTTTAGGTGTGAAATGTTCCACCTGGGGCTCATGTGTTACAGGCCTGATGTCATTGTCATCTAATAATTGCGTAGGAGAACTCTGGCCTAATCAAAGGTTAATCTATTGGTAGGTTAGTGTACCAGTACTAGGAGTGGTGCCTAGCGGGAGGAAGCAGGTCACAGGAATGCCCTTGTCATATAGCTCTTTCTGTGTCCTGGCTGCCACACCTATATCACCTTAGCCTTAAAGCTGACGTCGAACTAAATCTCTGGAAATTAAAGAGCAAAATAAATGATTTTTCCTTTCCAATTTCCCTTCATGTATTTGTCATAGCAATAAGAGTCTAACTTAACAACAAGCTTTTCTGTATTCTCATGCTCATTCTCAGTAGAAAGTCCGTTTTTAGTTCTGAATATTGATTTTTTAAAAAGTCCTAAATGATTATGACTATAATGATATAAACTTCACTCACTATTCACTGTGACAATGACAGCAAGTTAAGGTTTCTACCCCCACCCCCACTAAAGACTGCTACTAAAGGTGTGTGTGATTAGTCGTCCAACCCGTGGCAGCCCTCCCGAAACTGAGGCTGGAATAAACACTTTTTCATGTGGAATTTCTCAGGTCAGTTTCTCAACACATTGTGACCACTGAGTATTATATACTTTAGTTGTTTATTTTCAATTCTCTGAATGAAGAAAATCATACTAGGTCCCAGTTAAAGAGACATCAAGTGATTCAAATTATAAAAGCTATGAGTCTGTTAAACTTGTGACAATAGATGGGAATATGAATCACAAGTAATTTTTCAAAAGGTCCAGGAACTTTCAGTTTATTATTCTTAGCAATCTTCCTGCAATGAACTACTATTGTCTGTTCTCGAACTAGTATGGGGTAGGTGAATGGCTTCTACATATTCTGGATGTAACTACAGTACCACTGCAGGCAAATGTTTCATAATGCCGCACCTCGTTGCATGATCACTAGCAATCCCAGGGAGGCATTCGGGACATTCCTGCTAATTAACCCCTTTGCATCTCAAGTGGGTACCCAGCAGGAAGCAACTCATCACTCTTATTTGGATGAGCAAAGCAATCAAAAGAGTAAAGTTCTCCATGGACGCAAACACTCATTATCCTAGGTGTAAACTACCTTCAGAAAGTGACCATAGGAGAAGGAAGGTTAGGAGGCAGGGTCAGGACAGGATCTGAGGGAGAAAGAGAGGAGGCATTTGGGAAGGCAGCTGAGTCCTTGGTGGAGGCTCAGTTGCTACTCTAGTAGATTGCAGCTCTAGTAGATTCTGTGATAAAATTCAACAGAATTGAGGTGGGGGCGGGAGGGGGGGAGAATCGCTTCCTAGAGCCAGTAGAACACTCTTTAGAACACCCTTATTCAGAAGCCGAAAATCTCACTTGGCAATTTGCTTTGTTTCCAAGCTTCTCCCCTTTCCTTCTCTCACAAGATTATCTAAAAAGAACCAAGCAAATAGATATAAAAGAATCCTTCTTTAAAGTAAAAACGCTGGCCAAAGAACTCTTTTCTTAAAACTGCACCGCTTTGCCTTAGTAGTTTACATAATTACATTAATCTCCCAACAAAATGTAAACTTTTATGGCTATGTTAATGAGAATGGCTCTGACACTATGGTATGAAAAGCATTGACTGAGCACAACAAACCTCAAAATTTTAGAGTAAAATTTACTCACAGAATCTCATTTAGACCTAGGGGGTCTGGCCAAACGTTCTTTGAAGTCTCTTTAAAAGTTAACTACAAATGATTCTATATCAGGAAGACCCTCTATATCTGTTACACGGGAACTTTTTTTTTTTTACTGATTGATTTTACATTTCCTTGTGGCAAATGGTAATGCTAATTGTTCCTTGTGCCTGCTTTACTGGATACATCTTTTGAAATGAAAAAACCTCATGCTTAAAAACTCCTGCCTCAGAGCAGCATAATACACTCAGACCTTAAACACTTCTGTGTTTGGTGTCTGTTTGTCAAATCGCYAAATCCGTGCTCTCCAGAACCAAAAGAATCCTGGTTTCCCACAACTACAACTCCCAACTGAGTTTGGTCTGAGGCACTCAGTGACTGGGCCCACTTTAAATCTATGCTACAGATAAACATAGCAACTTTTAAAATGTATATTCTCTAGCTTTTTTTTTTAAGATTTATTTATTGTTATTTATATGAGTACACTGTAGCTGTCTTCAGACACACAAGAAGAGTGCGTCGGATCCCATTACAGATGGTTGTGAGCCACCATGTGGGAATTGCTGGGAATTGAACTCAGGTCCTCTGGAAGATCAGTCAGTGCTCTTAACCGCTGAGCCATCTTCAAGCCCTATTCTCTAGCTTTCTTTTGTTCTATGAATTGTGAATTAATATCATTAACAAGGTTTATACCAGACTGTTTCTCCTTCCTTTTAGTCATAGAAAACTTCAAGTGAAACAATCTGTTTCTCTAGCACAGAAAACTCTACTTCGCGCTTTCTCTGTCTCTCAAATAGCAGGCCGCATTATCTCTTGGCTTTTGAAAAACTTCAAACATGGGACTACAGATACAGTTAAGGACAATTGCTTCTCTTCCAGAGGACCAAAGTTCGATTGCCAGCACCCTTGTGTACAGCTCACAACAGCCTGTAATTCCAGTTCTAAGGGCCACCTCTTTTGGGCCTCCAGGGGCACCCTGTGCACATAAACATATACACACACACAGAGACACAATAATAAAATACAATTAAAAATTGTAAGTCACACTTCTGAACACTTTTGACTAGGAAAAGTGACAGTGCTGGTTGCTATTTAACCTCTTACTTGATGAAGAGAAAGCTATGATCTCAGAATGGAACGCAGTTCCTGCACTGTGGAGGCTGGTGTGAGGAGCCCCTGGGGAAGAGTAGAAAAGGCAGGCGAGCAGCAGTGTACAGAAGCCGAGGCTCTGCAGGGGTCAGACCCTACCCTCTGCATGCATGGCTGTGCTCTGAAAGCACACTCATAGGACAGAGAAGGATAGGGAAGGGCTTCCAGGGGCTCCCTAGTTCTTCATCACAAGTCAGGGGATGAGAATTCCAAGCCATGTTAGATATAGTCAATTCCTGAAGAGAACTGCATCAAGCCATTTGAAAAGAATTTCCTCCATTGAAAATAGTAGTATTAGAAGCAATTTTATTTTATCAATATATTCGAAGTCAAAAACTATGACATTTGCAACTGATTTCCAAATCAGAAAACTAAAAGACAGCATGTCATTTGCAAACGTCAAGACCCACTTTCAGGTCTGTCTGAAACACTGCAGCCAACCTCCACCTCCAGGCATCTGCTCAACACCACACTACTTGCCTGTGTTAAGATGTAACTTCTTTGTGCCTCTTCTATGTCAACTAAGCTGGCATTAATATAATCATTTTCAGTACTTTGCAGTTTAACACGACTGTGATCATCTGAAAGTAGAGAATGATAAATTGTCATAAACTGTCATTTCAACTTTTCCATTACTTTTTATTTAATGTTAATATTTTAAGGTATAGATAGGAGAATTAAGGAAAACATAAATTAATACCAAAGGAGAGTTGAGACATATCCTAAATTACCTATTTCTATTTTTAAAATAAGGAAGTGAGAATATAATACTGTTCCTGGTGTAGGAAAGGAAGTGCTTCTGTTTGCTCTATCATCTCCAGTGACATGACAAACTGTCCAGCATGTGCAGGAAAGTGAAGAGGACACTTACCTTCCCAGAAGTGAAACGTCACCTCAAGTCTCTGCCTAGGAACTAAGGATCTATGTGGAAAACCATACCTGGGCTCAAACTGAGAACAGACTCTTCACTTCTTGGTAACATGCATACAAGTGTATTTAAATAACTCTTAACATGGAGAAGCTAAAATAACTGGATCATCCAAACTGTATTCTTTACAAGAGTACTGGAAACACTTTACTACTTAAGTCTATGTTAACAGGTTACACACATATCTACATTTTAAAAATAAAATTTTCAGATTTAAAATTTATGCCAATTTCAACATCTAAAATGCCAACTTGACCTTATACCATTCAGACGAGGAAGAAAGGAAGCAATGAGCATGCAAGCACTGTCCCCAGGATGAACCTTAATATAGAATCTTAAACATAAAAAAAGATACAAGCATAAGCTAAGTTACAAACTGAACGTATGTTTAACTTCAGAGAATATATTCTGTGATCAACTACTCTTCTCAAAGAAATCTATCCTAAATATTCACTCTCTTTCCACTGTCCCTTGGCTTTTTTTTTTTTTTTTTTTTTTTTTTTTTTTTTTTTCAAGACAGCGTTTCTCTGTRTAGCCCTGGCTGTCCTGGAACTCACTCTGTAGACCAGGCTGGCCTCAAACTCAGAGATCGGCCTGCCTCTGCCTCCCAAGTGCTGGGATTATAGGCGTGCGCCACCACCGCCCAGCTGGCTTTTTCTTTTTAAGCTAGGATCTCATGTACCCCAGGCTGGCCCTCAGCTGGATTTTGGTGGAATACAACCACCAAAATGTAAATTCCACTACAGTATCCTGCAAAGGGATGCCCTCATGTTGCAATCACAGGAAGAATACAATCCAAAAGAGACAGACAGACAGACAGACACACACACACACACACACACACACACACACACATATCATAGTCTTTTGGCCAACACACACCTCAATAAGTTAGGCCCCACAGGGTGTGCTAGGAATTCAGTTCTCCTGCATAATGCTTTCCCCAACCAAGGCAAGGTTTAGAAGCTAAGACTAGAAAAAGCTTCTAGCACCTTAAGCAGTGTTTCCCTGTTCCTAGAATTCAGGTATTTTCTTTCCATCTTTAACCCAAAACTTTACAGTAATCACACCCAAATGACTGACAGCACAGCACAGTGCACTGGATACTATGTGAAAGTCACCCAAGGTCCCGTGCAACTACAGGGATGCCTCACTGTCTAACAGTAATTTATCCAATCAGGGAAGGAAAGCTGCATTGTCTGGGGGGTTTAAAAAACAAGTTTAACAAGTTTTAAAAAAAGAAAATAAAAAAACAAAACAAAACAAGTTTTAATGTTTTGTTAGCAGATGAAAATAGAAAATAGTAATCTTTAGGAAAACATTAACAGCTTTTTAGAATTAAGCACAGCTGGTGACTAAATTTGTATTTTCTTATCAGGAAACCAAACTCTCAGATAAACAGCAAAGTCATTATTTAGTTCTAAGAAAAAGACTTTGAGAACAGAGCATGGTGGCACACACCTTTAACATCAGCCCTCCAGAGGCAGAAGCAGATGATCTTTTTGAGTTTCTATTTCTAGGTCAGCCTGGTCTACATAGTGAATTCCAGAACCACCGGGATTACATAAGACCTTGTATCAAAACACATACATACATAGACACACACACACACACACACACACACACACACTTTTTTATTCAAAAATGATTCTAAAAAGAAAACCATAGACAGTTTTTGGTATTATCTAAAATATACCACCTTGAGATATCTTAACAAAAGCATACATATATACATTTCAGGAAATTCCCATCAAAACCTTAAGAAACTGTGACTTTACAGTTTCCAATGCTCAACAAAGACAAAGGACCTTGCCTTTTCACTTACCAGGAATCACTTACACATGCTCAGTCTGAATAAACATGCAGGTTCCCTGACAACCTGGGAGTTAACTGCTTCCTTGCCCTGATCCAGTACTGTTTGCAGGTCCCAAATCTTTGAACTGTTTTAATATTTTTAAAGATTTGTTTTTTTATTACATATATGTATGTAGGTATGTGAGCCATGTGTATGTGGGTGCATTTAAAGGCCAAAAGAGGGCTTCTCTGGAGCTGGAGTATCACAGCTATAAGCTGCCAGATGTAGATGCCGGGAACTTGAGTTCTTTAAAAGGGCACCATGAGCCCCAACCTGCTCTTTGGAGGCCTGAATTATTTATTCTAACAAGGAAACATTTGACTTAACAGTTGCTTTCTCCTCTTCCATCTTTTTTCCTCCAGCCTTTCTAAAGTGAGATCACCACAATGGCACCTGAGTTCCAAAGTCCACAGTGCTTGCTCAACATTCTATGGCTACAGTTCATATTCTCTCTCTCTCTCTCTCTCTCTCTCTCTCTCTCTCTCTCTCTCTCCCTCCCTCCCTCTCGCTGCCCCTGCCCACCCATCTTTTTAAAAAATAAAGGAAAGGTACCACACTTCCACAGGCAATCACACTTCTCCACTCCTAACAGGGCCAGCAGCAGCCCTGTAAGGAACACTATAGGATATTATTTGTTCTTAACTGTTATCATTGAGTGAATCTGTGAATTATGAAATTCAGTATCTAACTGTACTGTAACTTAAAAGTTGGATAAAAATTAAGCCCACCCACTTCTGATGAAGTTTCTTTGCCTCCTACTCTCAGTGTCTTCTGAGAAATTGTTTCAGCTCTCAAGAAATGACTTGCTCAGCCTGCGGCTGACGTACACAGAAGCTTCCTCTTTCAACATTCACAATAAACTGAAAAAGAAAAGAACCCAGTAATTTCACCCAATTCATGGCTATCTTAAGGCCTCTGCTACTGTAGAGTATCGTGTCAAACAGAGAAGGTTCATGTTCATCACGGCAGAACCTAATTACGAAGTTACAAGTCGAGCAAAGACTGGACAATTCTATTAAGACAGTATCATTGGTTATTTTTTCTCCTTACATTTTCCTACTCTACTTGGGGTACTTCCCTGAGAAGAACTCAGCACATCTTATAGTTATATCAATGCTATTCAACACCAGCAACTGATATAGAATAAATATAATTTTTTTTCATAAACTGAGCAAGAGGTCCTATGCAAAGACAGAACTAAATCTAAGACCCATAATCACTATCAGTTTAATGGAGATGAAATATAAATCTTAGCATATATGGAACTCTGAACATTTCAACTATTTACTCATAAAAAAAAAGAAAAGAAAAACTATAAACAGCTTCTTACTGACCATAGAATCAACTTGAACTACCAAAAAGCACTGTTTAGTGATTATGATATGCCGGACACCGTCACATCTTACTAGACTGTTACCAACTCAATCCTCATAACTTTATAAAGCAGATAGTACACTATCATGCCCCATTTGCTGACATTAGGTAGTAATGTCATCATTCTTTTCAGACTAGGGGGATTTGAACTAAAGGATTTCTTTTTTTCAAGATTATGTATTTATTATATGTAAGTACACTACTATAGTTGTCTTCAGACACACCAGAAGATGTCATCCGATTTCATTACAGATGGTTGTAAGCCACCATGTGGATGCTGGGATTTGAACTCTGGTCCTCTGGAAGAACAATAAGTGCTCTTAACCACTGAGCCATCTCTCCAGCCCTGAATTAAAGGATTTCAATCATACAGAGCAGTTCACAGCTACAGACTACTGGACAACTCCCATCATATTGTGTGATCAGACTTAGAAAAGGAATAAGGAAGGCCTAGATAGAGTTTCCTTAAGGCCACGTTCAATCATTGGCACCCTAATTCTATGTATTGATTTACATAGAGGACTATGACTCACTTGGGCCTATAAACAAGGCAATTCCATTATTCTGAGTAGAGTGCTTAGGATGTAGCTCAATGGCTAGAATGCTGGCCTAGAACACCAGGGACTGGGCTTTAACTCCCTAGCCCCTCCTGACAGGATGGTGACAGAGAGACCTGTCATCCCAACAAAAATACCACAAGTTCAAAATCATCCCAGCCTCAGCAACTCCTAACCAATGYGAGACTCTGTCTTAAACCCACAATTATAGCAGTGTTTGTATTAAACAAAATCATGTCCAACTTTCCATTTAATACTAGGTTCTTCTTTTAGAAGCCACATACTTGCAATCAACCCTATGTTAAGCAGCAAAAGAAACTAGAGCAGGGGAAGGAAAAGATGGAGTGGCTTTACTACTCAGTTATCATCCTTAACATTCCAGGGACAACTACAAAATCTTTCACATTCCTATTTTATCTAAAAATTTTTTAGTAATTTGAAAATTCTCCTTCATTCACCTTCGTTTTAGTGAATCCCCAAATCCTGAATACAGGGGGGACAAGTCATGCTCTCCCACTCAGAGTGCTCTCCATGTGCACTTTGGCTCCACCATTCAGTACAAGTTCTACAGCAGAGCTTCCCAGATAATGAACTCTGGCTTCTGCACGGGCCTGCTCAAAATGCTACCTTAGGACAAGATTATCAGTCATTTAGTCAGCAAAGAGGGAACATTCCCTCAGGCCTCCAACCCATTATGATTTGCTTTTTAAAATGAAGCTCTTGGTAGTCAGGGACCATTACGCTCACCATTGATTCGCATCTCTCGTGGATTATGCTACCCAAGACCAACTTCAACCAGCTATTAAATTCAAAAACATGGAAAGATACTGGTCCAATCCACCCCTTACTGTAATTCTCCCATTTTTACAGGCATTCATTTATGTGTATATAATTTTTCATATATGTATGTAACTGTGATGTAGTATAGAACTATTGCATCATCAAAGGTACTGTGTGCTATTTCACACTGAGTCCAATTTCAATCACCCCTACCTCTAACTCCATCTCTAAACACAGTCTTAACACAGTATCCACTACTGAAACTTTATTATTTCAAGAATGGCATAGGTTGTGTGCAGTAACATGCCCACCCATCCCAACACAAATGCATGCACATATATATAAAAGTAACAATGCTAAAAAAAAAAAAAAARAAAAGAAAAAGAAAAAGTCTCAGTAAAGAAGGCTAATAAACATATGGATATGGCTGCCAAAATTGAAACCTGTCTTTACAACTGGGCAAGCACTCACCTTCTAAGCTATACATTCCCAGCCTTTTCTACATATTAGTACTCACTGAAAGCCAAGTCCTCACATACAAGAACACAGCAAGTCTAATCTAACAGTACCAGCTCACTTGTCACACAAGGTCTTTCATTTAAGGACATTAAGGAACTTTACATGCCTTTTAAACAACCCCAAGGGCTGTCAGGTTGAATTACTCAGTGAGTGAGAAGGGTAAGTATAGTGAGATTTTTTTTTTTTTTTTTTGGTTTGTTTGTTTGCTTTGGTTGGTTGGTTTTTGAGGCAAGGTATCTTTGTGTGTATCTCTGGCTGTCCTGGAACTTGCTATGTAGACCAGCCTAGCCTTGAACTCACAGAGCCTTGAACTCAAAAGTTCCACCTGCCTCTTCCTCCTGAATACTGGGATTAAAGGCATATAACATGGTGGTGTAATGATGTTTTCAATACTCCCTTTATCATTCTACTATCCACAAATAGCAAAAGAAAACTGGAATACCCAAGCTATGAATGAATAAAAAATGTAAGCTAATGTATTAAATCTTAAACAGTTAACAAATACCAAAAGAATTTAAAAAAAAAAAGACTCCCACAATTTCCCAAAAGCGTGGGCAAAGAAATCTATGCCAAACGCCACAGACAGTTGCACATGCATATAAACAACTACTATGAACTAGTCACAACACCTGGGAAATGAAACCCACTTAGAAGTCCTTAGCCCAGCATTTGACTTCTGGCACCCAAACAGCTCCTTACTAGGAAATGGAAACTTCAGTCTGGGAAGGGTGAGGAAGAAGGCTGCACTTGATAAGGAATCAAGAGATAAAGGGGCTGGGGGGAGGGGTTGGCTTTGAAACAAATGGGGGCAAATAACGGTGAGATACAATGAGGTAGACCTGTACTTCCCAGTCACTTAGGAGGCTGAGACAAGACCTGTTTCCTGCCTAGACCAACATGCTGGTTCGAGGGCCAGCCTGTGCAACTTAGCAGGATGCTATCTCAAAAGAGAAATAGTACAACAGGAATAGAGGTGTAACCAAATGGTTAGCACTTGCCTAACATACACCAAGTCCTTGCTTTGATCTCCCAAACCACAAAAAAGTATAAACCAGCTGTTTCCAGGTCTCTAGTGAAGCTTCCCACGGACTTAGAAATTTTCTCTACAAAGAACTTGCAAGGAGTCTACACTCTGCATGAATAACACACAAGGAATGTAGTGGTGACAGTTCATTGTCTGTAAAACTAGAATCCAATGTTAGCCTATTTACTCATGAACCTAATTCCTTGGTTTGGACTTAATGCAGAATAGTTTCATTTCTATATAAAAGTTCAAGAGTTAAAACAAGCTAGATACTGCTGCTAAATGGTCCTTTCTTTCCCTGCATAATCAGCTCTAGTTTATTCACTGAGTTCTGGGTTTTTTATACTTTGAATCTACTCCAGTTCAGCTGATGGCTTACAGAAATGAATTGATCTAGCTTTGATCAACTTTGATTAAAACTGAATATTAGAAACAAGTTTTAAAAACTGAAGACAAAAATAAAAGACTCAAGCCCTCTAACAGTTAAGGAAAAAGCTTTTAAATAAAACTCTTTCAACAATGACTGAGAACTTAAAGCACTAAACTAAAATTTCATCTGTATTTTTAAAGTTTCATTTTGATAAGGAAAACAGCAGCAAAAAGCTGCTACTAAATTTAGGTTAAATATACATTTATTCTGGTTATTATCCTATAACTGAATTTAGATTAGTCCTAGAATATGGTTCTCTAATTGTTAGATACAGAATTCTATATATTTTCCCTACGATATCAGACTTAATAGTGTGGTCCAAATTCCCCACTTTTCTGTTTTTAAATATGATTTAAAAAAAACTTTTATAACTGTATATCTTATTTTTAGGTGTGTGACTATTTTGTCTGCATGGATGTTATGTATGTCATGTGTGTGCCTGATACCAATGGATATCAGAAGAGGGCATGAGATCCCCTGGAACTAGTCACAGGCAGTCTGTGAGCAGCCTGTAAGTGCTGGGACCTGAGCCCAGGTCCTCTGCAAAAGCACACACTCTTACACTGAGCCATCTCTCCCCCAAAAGTTTTTATTTTCATTTCTTGCATTTGAAGTACTCATCATGACATCACTAATCTGAGATTCTTTGGTTTAGTCCTTAACCCTGACGAGTGCAACTAAGTACTTAAAAGTTGTCCCTTTCGGTTAGTCTCGCAGAGGGTTACTCATTTCCCTATCGTCTAATCACCAGTTCTGTGCTCAGCAAACCTGACACACACCGCAGTGGATGAGTCACACATAAAGACAGGCATGCTGCTAACTGTGTCAATTCCATTTTGCTAGGATAAGGGCAATCTTCAGCACCTCTGGCAATGCAGAATTAATACTTAGTACACTGCCAGCAGCAATACCTTCATGGACTACGGAGGGTTAAAAAAGAAGCCAATCTTGAATAAATTCACATTTCTGCCTCATGAGATTCAGTGACAGGCAAGAGATAAATCAACTTCTTTGTAATACTATATCCTCCATGAACACATAGGGTCTTAGCACTTGGAGGCAGGAGGAGAAAGATCAAGGCCAACTTGGGTTTGAGAAAGAGAGATCCTTTCTCAAAAAGTCAAAAGTAAGGCTAGCTGTGGTGGCTTACAACCATAGCCCATCATCTGGGAAGCTAAGGCAGAAGAGTTACCCCAGCTAAGGTCAGCTTAGGACACAGTATGAAACTTATCTCAAAAAAGGTCCACGGAGCTGGAGAGCCGGGATGCTTCAGCAGTTAAGAATATCTGCTGATCCTCTGGAAGACCAGTTTTAATTTCCAACCCCACATGGCAGCTCACAGCCATCTGTTACTCCAGTCCCAGGGAGTTTTCCCAGCCTTCTCAGGTACCAGGTACGTATGTGGTACACAACGACATGCAGACAAAACCTTCATTTGCATAAAATAAAAAACAAATAAATTTTAAAAATCCATGAACACAGACTTGTTGCCAGGTATGGTAATATACACTTTTAATCTTAACAAATGAGAGGCTGAGAAGGTCGATCACTGAGTTCAAGGCCAACCTATCTATGTAAAAATTTCAGGCCAGCCAAAGCTACATATTGAGACCCTCTCTCAAAAGAGCACCATGTCATTCCATGTCATTTCACTGGAGGAAGAAGACAAGAAGTCTCTAACTTTTTGTTATTTTCTCTCCATGTATCAACTTATTTAAACACATATTTACTAAGAATATTCTTGTTCTGTAGCAGCAATGGACCATGATTATAGATCTGCCATACTAATAGAATCATAGCGCGGCTATGCACTATGCAGCTTTTATTTACTTGGCTTTATGAAGCAGGGTCTTCATATATGGTCCTAGCTGATTCGGAACTCACTATGTAGACCTGGTTGGCCCCAAACTCACAGTGACCTCACTGTCTCTGCCTCCTAATAGCAGATACAGGTAGATCTCTGTGAGTTAGAGGCCAGCTTGGTCTAAAGAGTAAGTTCCAGTACAGCCAGGGCTACATAACAGACAGAAGAC
>BDUI01005176.1:76924-92289 GCA_002335545.1 Apodemus speciosus
AAAAAATAGAGCCATACTTAGTTTCTTTTGTTAGCTAAGAATACAAAGAACTCTCTTAGTAAATTCATTCTCTCAGATCGTCAATCTGCCGCTTGTTTCCATGTTTTTAATTTTCACCGTGTAAGACAAGAAAGCCCAATGCTGTAAAGAGCAGTTCCAGAGACACACCAACAGTCAATCCCACTTTCCCTTCCTCCTAACGGAAAGATTGTAATTTGATTTTCTAGTTTACAAGAACCTGATAAAAGGCCTCCTTTACAGTTAAGAACCAGCCTATGGGCCAAGCAGGATGATGCACAATTTTAATCCCAGCACTAGGGAGGCAGAGCCAGGTGGATCTTTGTGAAGCCAGCCTCACCTACATAGGGAATGAGACCCTGTCTCAAAATTTAAAAAGGCTTGTGACAAAAGGTAGCCAATGGGAATAAGCAGCAGCACTGGGCTTGGCTGTAGAACAAGGTTTACCCTGCTATCTGCAGCCGGCTCCGTGACCTGGCTATGCTGCTGGGCAGTAGCAGCTACTTCCCTGATGTAGGAAGACCACCTGAACCCAAGAGGTAGTGATCAAGGGCAATACTTAAGACCAGAGCCTGCCTCAAAAATGAAACCTAAGTCAATAAAGAAAAACTGTCTCAGCAAACTCTTGTCCTCTTGGGTTTTGATGTCCAGGAGTAAGGGGTGGGAGTAGGCAGGAACCTCCTGTGATCACTAGGTTTAAAAAAAGGCAAATTTCATGAAAAGCTACCCAGAAATTAAAGGCTGCCATCAATGGCCTTAGGGAATCACAGCAGTAGCCCTATCTTCAGAACTCTCACCATACAAAAAACATAAACCTATCATCAATTATTGCTTTATTTTCCTTCCTATGCAGCTAAATCAGGTGTCTAAATAATGAGAATGTGCTGGCTAGTTTTATGACAGCTTGACACAAGCTACAGTTAGCTGATAGGAAGGAACCCCAGGTGTTCCCTAAGATCCAACTGTAAACATTTTCTTAATGAGTGATCAATGGGGGAGGACCCAGCCCACTGTAGGTGATGGTACCCCTGGGCTGGTGCTCCTGGATTCGGTAAGAAAGCAGGCTGAGCAGCCTTATGGAGCAAGCCAGTAAGGAGCACCCCTCATGGTCTCTGCATCAGCTCCTGCCTCCAGGTTCCTGCCCTGTTTAACTTCCTTCAATGAACAGTGCTGTGGAAGTGTAAGCCAAATAAACCCTTTCCTCCCTAACTTGCTTTTGGTCATGGTGTTCCATCACAGTAACAAAAACCCTGAGACAGAGCATAACCAAATCTCATCACAAACTACCAGCTGACACTGTACAGCTTTCTTTCTTCTTTTCTTTTCTTTTCTTTTCTTTTCTTTTCTTTTCTTCTTTTGGGCAATACCCAAGACATGACTTTTATGAGCATTTAGTGTTAGACTTCTGGGACACAGAGGCAGCTTATGTCACCTTCCACCCCAGGCAACAGGTGTGACAGGTGTGGCAGGTACATGCAGTGTGTAACCCCCACCTAACCCCACCCTGCCCCACCCCAGTTCTCTCTTTCATTCCCTGTCTTGTTTCTCTCTCCAATTCTCCTCTCTCTCCCTCAGTATGTCTTTTTTTCTTTTCTTTTTTCTTTTTTGTCTGTCTGTCTGTCTCTGTCTTTCCCTAATGTCCCCAGTCCAAGGAGGCATCTCAGTCTCCCTACTCTCCCAATAAACCTCTAACATGTTACATGGCAGTTTTTAATGGCACGGCTTGGCACAGGCCTCCCGTAGATACTCCACTTCCCTGCATGTATCCTATCATTTAGTATAGTCAATGAGATACAAAGTGTTTCTCAAAGAGAGACAAGGAAGGCCAACAACTGAGATACTCACCAAGGCTATGCTGCAAAACCAGCTGCTGTGCATTCTGGTGCTGAGTTCTTCTGCAGCAGCAGAAGCCAGGACTATGCCTCTGCATTACCAGGTGAAGAACGGCACCCARTGGCACACTTATGCTTAAGAAATCACTGTCRTGCRCACTGCACTCACTACCATATTATCAGGGATTTTTAATTGCAACAAAATAMTTCTTTCACAAAGATTACAGAATTGAGAAGATCCTCCTAAGCAGACATTTATAGAACCCTTAAAATAATTTGTTATAAGATGATCATTAAAGAGCCACAAGAAAGTCTATCTCCTATGTTGCCTTTCTCACCATAAAAATCAACATTTAAAGGAAAAAAGCATCAGGCAGCCGCCCCCATTACATTCAGCACTACTGTGGTTTGAATGAAAATGCCCCCATTAGCTGCTGTATATGAACACTTCGTCATCAACTGGTGGCACTACTTGGGGAGGTGATCAAACCTTAAGGACAATGAGCCTTGCTGGAGGAAACCCCAGGCTCTGAGAGTTGGTAGCCTCACCCAMTTCCACCTCACTCACTCTGTTTCCTGGGCTACTTGCTGCYGTGTCTTCCCCTACCATCATGGACTCCTTTTCTGGAACCATAAGCCAAACAACTCTTTTTCTTCCTTAAGGTAATTTTGGACATAGTATTTTATGACAGAAAAAAAAAATCAATACATAAGTTGGAACCAAGAAATGGAGCTGTTTATAAAGAAGCTGACCATGTTTTGTACTTTTTGTTTTTGAGGAATGTAGAAGACTTTTAGAAGTAGGGGTGAGAAAAACCGCTGAATGTTATAAGCAGCACTTAGTGGGCTGTACCAGTAGGAGCATGTAGACAGAAGTGCCGAGACCCATCAGGGCAGCTCCAGTGCACAGGGTGTCAGGAGTAAGCAAGGACTTTATTAGTAACTGGACAAAAGACTACTCCTGTAATGCCCAGCAAAATAAATAAATAAATAAATAAATAAATAAATAAATAAATAAATCTGGCTATCTTCTACCAGTGCCCTAAGAATTTATATGAAGCTAAATTTAAAGTAATGCACTAATTTCTTTGTGGAAGAAATTAAGACAGAAACATCTGAGTCAGTAGCATGATTACTACTGACTAATCTTATTCAGGTTTACAAAGAAAAAGAGCGCCTAGGATGGAAAAAGATAGGAAACGTTCATCCTAGTGCAGAGAACAGGAGCACTAGAAAATTTAATGTTGCTCTAAGACATGTGATGCAAAGATTTGTTTTTTCATTTAAGTTCATGTGWTGGTTTGAATAAAAATGCCCCCCCTGCAAGTCTCAAAGGGAGTGCCACTATTAAGAAGTGTGGCCGTGGAGGGATGAGTCACCAGAGGTGGGTGTCTGAGGATTCAGAAGCTCCGCCTGGGCCCAGTGGCTCACTCTTCCTTCCTACTGCCTGAGAATCCAGATGGAAAACKCTCAGCTGCTTCTCCAGCACTGTGTCCGCCTGCACTCCACCATGCTTCCCGCCGTGACSATAATGAACTAAACCTCTAAACTTGAAGCCTGCCCAAAATTAAATGTTTTCCTTTATAAGAGTTGCGGTGGTCATGGTATCTCTTCATGGCAACAGAAACTCATTATACTGATTCTACTCAGTATAAAGTGGAGCATCTAATGCTATCTATCATACTTGGTTCCTTCATAAGATGGATTGATAAATTCTAAAACCACACAAATATACCCTGAAACACAATGTATTTTCCATAACCTATTAATAGGTAATATAGCTCAGCTTTCTTTCTTTCTTTTCTTTTCTTTTCTTTTTTGTTTTTGTTATTGTTTGTTTGCTGTTCAAGACAGGGTTTCTCTGTATAGCCCTGGCTGTCCTGGAACTCACTCTGTAGACCAGGCTGGCCTCVAACTCAGAAATCCGCCTGCCTCTGCCTCCCAAGTGCTGGGATTAAAGGCAGGTGCCACCACTGCCCAGCTCACCTTTCTTTGATATGTCCTTGCCAGCAGCTTATTTAAAAGCCCTACATACAGGTATGCAGTTCAATAAAATGTTGCTTTGTTGGATATAGCACAGTAACAAGTTTAAGGTAAAAGAGGATAGATTGTTTTTAAAACTATGCATATCAACTGGGTTGTGGCACACACCTTTAATCCCAGTACTTGGGAGGCAGAAGCAGGCGGATTTCTGAGTTCGAGGCTAGCCTGGTCTACAGAGTTCCTGGACTGCCAGGGATACACAAAGAAGCCCTGCTCAAAAAAAGGGGGTGGGGGAGGAGACAGACAGACAGACAGACATTATGCATATGAAATAAGAGCACAGGCGACCTGGGCATAAGTTACACATGCACCTGAGAAACTGAGGAGTACCTTGAGTTTAAAGTTAGCCTGGACTACAATGCCATGTGCCAGGCCAGCCAGGGATACACAGTAAGAGCTTATCTCAAAAAAAGAGAACCAGATGGTGGCGGTAGGTGAGATTTGGATACAGGGCCAAGCACTATTTTTGTTTGTATATATACACATATATGTTTAGGGGATGATTTAAAACTAATTTGAAATAAGTGGGGTGTGTGGGTGTGTGTGTGTATGCGCACGCACATATATTTTGGAGACGGCTTTTATAATTAACTTGAAGTAAGTGATACCTGGTCTAAATACAAATTTGGGGGAGGGAGGAATTTACTACAGTGTAATTATTGGAACTGAGATAAACATGTTTTTAGTTAAAAATCTTTCTGCTGTGTAACATATTAAAACAACCTTTTAATTTTAAAAGTATGTATATATAAAAATCTTGAGTCTCAGACTGCTGAGATGGCTCAGGAGATAAGAGGGGTTGCAACACAAGCTTCATTACCTGAGTTTGGTCCCAGGAACTCACTGAGGAAGGAGAAAACTACTCCCAAAAGTTTCCCGTGACCTCTACACACGAATGGCATGAACAGGCTGTACTTACACACATAACAAAAACCCTTACTGTGTCAAATGATACAATTTTTTTTCTACACTGTATTAACTTAAATGGACTAAGATTTTATGTAGTTTTTGTTTGGTTGGGTTTTCTTGTTTTGGTTTTTTGTTTTTATTTTTATTTTTTTAAATAGGATCTTACTTTATAGCCCTAGCTGGCCTCAAATTCATGGCAAATCTTCTAATCCGAGACTTCTAAATTCTGGGATTACATGCATATACACCACACCTAGCTTACAAGTGTTTTGTTTTGTTTTAATAACCAACGCTTCTTTTTAAAATACAAAGTATTCTAAGCATGGTGGTACATATGCTTGTGGTTGCAGCGCTCTGGAGCAGAGGCAAGAGGATTACATGTTCAAAGCCAGTCTCAGTTAGAAGTCAATTTGGGCTACTTGAGACCCTGTTCCAAAACAACATGAGGGTAGTGTGGTGGTTCACACCTGTAATCTAAGAACTCAGGAGAACCAAGCTACCAAGTGGCCAGAGAATCTTACTCTTGTTTTTTGAGACACGACCTCACTTCTGTAGCCCTGCCTCATCTGAAACTGAGGAATCTAATAGCCTCTGCCTCCTAAAGGCTGGGATTAGAGGCATGCACCACTATACCTAACCTTACTTTGAGTTTTTATTTGTGATTTTATTGGAGAGAAAAAGAAATCTGCACCTTAAATAAATTAATACATATTACAGAATTTAGGACTCTATACATCAGCACAAGAAAATAGTAAGCCATCACACTATACATTATCACAAAGATAATTTTAAAAAATAACTTTACAAATGAGTATATAAATACGTATAATAGTCCAAGAGACTTATTTCTGGGGGTTCATTCCTAGCTCCCCAGTGAATGTGTCACACCAGATAATACTCAGCTCTGCAATTTAAGTCCTTTTCCACCTTAGCACACTTACAAACAATACAGCAGCTAAACCAGCAAATTTCTTTATCCTTCCAATTCCTCAGACTGAAGATTTGGCCTTAATATAGGTTTTAGCAACTGCAATATTTCTCTCTCTCTCTCTCTCTCTCTCTCTCTCTCTCTCTCTCTCTCTCTCTCTCTCTCTCTTCCTCTTCCTCTTCCTCTCTCCTTGGCCATCCTGGTGCCCCAGGCCTGTAAACCCAACAACTTGTAGGCTAAAGAAGGAAGACAGCATGTTCAATTACAGAGAACTAGCTCAAAAAATGCATGGGGAAAGAGGTAACTGTGGCTATGGCTCATGGTAGAACATCCGTCTGGCATTTTGAAGCCACCGCCTTGATGGACTGGTATCCCCAGAAAAAAACAAAAACACACAAATCCAACAACATTCACCAGGCATGATGGCCCACGTCTGTAATCCCAGTACTGAGAAACTGATGCAGGAGGATTAGCATTGGTTCAAGGCTAAACAGTGAGTTCCAAAGTAGTAAGAGCTGTAGATTAAAAATCTGTCTCAAAAACCAAAACAAGTAGGCATGGTGAYGCATGACTTTAATCCCAGCACTGAGGAGGCAGAAGATGGATCTCTAACTGGAGCCCAACTTGGTTTACATTGTGAATTCTAAGTCAGCCAAGGCTACAGTGAGTTTTTTGTCTCAAAAACCTACCAACTAACCAACCAACCAATCAAAAAACTCTTCCTACTACTAAATCATGGCTTTTGGGGGGTTTGGTTTAGTTTGTTTAAAAATAGGATGATGCTAAATTACATACGCTAACTTGAAACTAGATATACTGCTCAGACTGACCTCTAAGATCCTTGACCCTCAAGTATCTCAAGTGCTAGTAACAGTATGAGCTACTATACCTATTTCCAAAAGTGATGCTCTAAAGCAATTGTCTACAAGGAATTAAAAAAGACTAGGAGGCCAGAACCTCAACCAAAATACTCAATTTACTCTTACCTGCAAAATCTGTAATAAAATATGAAGTAAACATTCTCATGTCCATCAAGCAGCTAAAAGCTGAGCATCCTGGTTTACCCTTGAGAGCAATCCTTTCTTCTCCTAGCTCCTTTAGCATTATCAGAAAAAGCAGAACTCAAAATATTATTACAAGTATCACCTGCTTGTAATAAGGCAAAATGCTTACTTAAACAGGAGTAACAAACATTTGTGAGCTGCCATGTAGATGCTGGGTACACACACAGATCCTCTGCATTTCTTCAACCCTAATGTCAAAGATCTGCTCATATCCAGCATGGACTGGTAGGTTTGTCCAACTTCAGACAGGAGCAGGAGGTGTTAAGCAACAGGGGAAAGAAGCAACCGGAGAGCAGTTATGCAAAGGAAATGTCATTCTAGAGGCTCAAGGGGATAAGTGGATACACACATTTCCAAGAACAGACCATAAAGGGGGAAGGGAGAAAAATGACATGGGAAATGAAGCCACAGCGGCACCCCAGTGTTGAGGCGGAAGGGCTGAATTCGACCTGTGTGCACTGGGAAAGCAGCACTTACAGGGCTGAGGAGAGAAATAACTGGGCTTCGCTTTACCTACTTCTCCCCATTCTTCCCTTAGAGTTCTTCAAACATCTACACTTCTCTGCATTTCTTCCAACTTTGCTCCGGCTCTGCAGGACTGCTAAACACTGAAATAGCCCTTTATGTCCTCTGCTGATCTTCCGGCAGCTCAATACAATGATTGTATTCGCTCCACCTGTAGCACGTGGCCCTGTGGACTATCAACTCTATGTTCGACAGCTTCTCCTCCCTACTTTATTTATCTTCACTGTAAGCAGGCTTCCTTTCTCCACTTTTAAAAACACTGCTAGCAATGCAGAAGACATCCTTAGCCTTCAGTATTTCCAAACCATTTATATGTTACTTGGGTAAAATTTTTTGAGACAAGGTCTCACTACATATCATTATGTAGGTCAGACTGGCCTTGAACTCATGGAGAAGACCAGCCTGCTTCTGCCTCCTAAGAACTGGGAACCAAGGGTATTCGCTACAACCTGGCTATCTGGAATAATCTTGATGAATAGGGCCTAGTTATCTCAAGCTATACACAACCTATACAACTCATATTTCCTAATTGTATTTATAGCTAAGTCCTCTCTTCTGAACTCTACATTCAGTTATTCTAGTAATCACATGTATTTTAACTACTTTTACTACTACTGCTTTCAGTGGGGGAGGGACATGCATGCCAAGGCACAGAGGTCAAAGGACAACTTCAGGAGCCAATCCTTGCCTTCAGCCTTATCAAAGCAAGGTTTCTGTGCTGTATACTCCAGGCTAGCTGGCCTGAGAGCTTCCAACCCATCCTCCTGTCCCTTCCATTTTGCACTTCAGATTTTTTTTTAACTTGGGTTCTAAATGAGTGTAGGTTATCAGACTTGTACAGTAAGCACTTGACTTTGCATAGCCATCATCTCCCCAGACATACTTTAACTTTTCAACTGGGTTTTTCCTCTATTTCTCTTGCCACAGCCTATATTTAAAGGCTTAAGAGTTCAGCTTGTGCCGGGCAGTGGTGGCGCACACCTTTAATCCCAGAACTCGGGAGGCAGAGGCAGGGGATTTCTGAGTTTGAGGTCAGCCTGGTCTACAGAGTGAGTTCCAGGACAGCCAGGGCTACACAGAGAAATCCTGGGGGGGTGGGGGGGGTGGGGGGGGGAGACATTCAAATTCTCATCTCCAAAAGCCTTCTAGACTCTACCTTATTTTCCCACACTTCAACCTCACAGCGGGCTCAGCCCCAGACAATACTTGGGATTTCTCCCTGAGCAGTGGATGGATGCTATGGTTTTCCCACACTTTTTTCCCTGGAACACTAATTTTCTTCCACTCCCCTTAGCGTTTCTTAATGGACAAATCTGCCCTCAAGACTGTTAACAAGCACTCCTTTTCAAGAAACTTCACTATTGGGTTGAAGAGATGGCTCATCAGTTAAAAAGCACAGCTGCTTTTCCAGAGGACTAAGGTTTGATTCCCAGCACCCACATGGTGACTCTGTAACTCCAGTTCCAGGAAATCTGATGCTATCTTTAAGACTCCTAGAGCACTAGGCACAAACACGATACACAGAAATACATGCAGGCGCAACACACACACACAGAGACAGACACACAAACACACATACAGACACACACACCAAAAATAAACTAGAAAAAAAAAACCCTACTTTTTGAGAAATAGTTGCACAAATACCCATTCACTCAGCATCCTTTACTTAATGCTAGCTTTTTACTAAACACTTTTCTAAGTCAAAGTTTTTAAAACTTTTTTATCTTTTCCATCACAATTTCATACATGTACATATACGTTGACCATGTTTTCTATGCTCCAATCCTCTTCTCACTCTCCCACGTTTCTGAGACCAGGTTAACCTCAAGTTATGTACCTAAGGATGACTGAATTTCTAATCCTTCTGCTTCTACCTCCAGAGTGCGGAGAGTCCAGACACGCGCCATTACACCTCATCTTGCTGGGGTTTGAGCATGCAGGCCAAGCAAGTACTCCACCAATTGAGCTACACACCAGGCCCTGCTTTCACATACAAAACTAGCAAACTGTTGTGTATGCACAGCACGTGTTGGCAGAAAACAGTGTGAAGTCAGTCGTCTCCTTCCACCTGTACATGGGTTCCAAGTAGAGCATTCAGGTTGCCAAGGTTTGGTTAGCACCTACCAGACCCCTCACTTTCATGCTTTTATTTGCTTAGCCATTTGCCTCTCACTAGGTTGGACCCTAATGAGTATTATCTTTAAACTGTTGTCTTCAGTGCCCAATACTAGCACAAAACACTTAAAGGTTTGAGAACATATGACCTTCAGATTATGAGACTGACAATCACCCACTATACCAAGAGGTCAACAAGAAAGCAAAGTATGAACTTCCAAAGAGGTCCTCAAGACTCACAAAATTAGAAGCYTTGCCAGCACAGATGTTGTCAGCAGCCTTCTCTGTGGAATGGGGAAATGGACACTCCAGGATACTAAGAAAGCATTAAGTCCAAACTCTTCCTGACTTGCTTTCCATTATTAGCTTCAGTGGCTCCTGACCTGCTTTTACTGTAACACCAATGAGCATAGCATGGTTTTAATGCTCTTRGGCTTGAGAAGAAAGTGCCAGCACAGAACTACTATTTTGCTTAAAGATCTTGGGCACTTGTCTAYGAGGGTTTCTGAAAAAGAAATGTTCAGTGAACACAAGTGCAATTTTCCTGTATTTATTTTTTCTGACATTTACTTATGAAGGCATGCATGCATGTGGAGGTCAGGGAACAACTTGCAGGAATCAGTTATCTTCTCCCATCGTGTGGGTACCAAGGATCAAACAAACTGTCAGGCTTGGTAGGTGACACATGCTCTGAATCATCTTACCATTGACAGTTCTATACCTTTCTATAAAAAAAAAAAAATTATCTTTACTCTTGTGTAAAGGAGTGTTTGTGCGCAGGATTGCACTACCCATAGAGGACAGAAGATGTCAGATCCCCTGGCACTGAAGTTACAGGCAGTTGTGAGCTACCTGATGTGGACATGGGAATTGAACTAGGGTCCTCTGCAAGAGCAGTAAGTGCTCCTAACCCTTGAGCCATCTCTGCAGCCCCCAAACCCTTTTCTTTTGAGACTAGGTGTCTCATTAAACCTGGAGCTCACTGTTTCAGCTAGGCTGGCTGGCCAATGAGCTCCAGAGAGCTGCAGGTCTCCACCTCCCCAGCACAGAGTAAAGCTACACACCCGGCTTTTTATGGAAACTGGGAAGATCTAAATACAGATCTTCATACTTTCACAGCAACACTGAACAAATAGGCCATCTCCCGGAACTTCCAATTGTTTAAAATTACATTTTATTTAACTTTGCTACTGTGAGTGCACACAAAAAAGGCAGGTATATAAAGGTCAAAGGACGATCTGTGAAAGAAAGGTGGTTCTCTTTTTCCTTGTGAATCAGAACTGAGCTCAGTTTTCAGGCTAGGCAACTGTTAACCCACAGAGCAACCTTGCCAGCAAGATTTTTATTTTCTGACAACCTCAATTTTCCCAGGCAGACCCAGAACTCCACAGGTAGCTGGAGATGACCTTAAACTCCAGATACTTTCTGGAGCCACTTCCTCAGTGCTAGGGTTAAAAAACATGCCACTATTAGTGGCTTTTATTTAGATTATTTTTTATTTCAACACAAGATCTTACTCCATGGTCCTGGGTGGCCTAGGACTCACTATATAGCCTAGGCTGGCTTAACACTGAGAGATCAACAGGCCTCTGCAGGGATTAAAGGTCTGGGCCACCAAAGCCCAGCTGCAGGCTATTCTTAAACTCACAACAATCCCTATTCAGCCTAATTGACAGGTTACAGGCTGAGCCACCATCCAGCGTAAGTGCTTTTTTTTTTTTTTCCCTGCTAAGTAGGATCACAACTTTCACTGACTTCTCAAAGACATTAATGGCATTCATGTATGTACCCAATTAAGCCACATGTGGTGGCTCTTCCCTATAATCCTAGCAATTGGAGGACTAAGGCAAGGCAGAAGGACTGTCACAAATCCAAACCTAGTAATAAATTATAGGCCAGTTTGTGATACTAAGCAAGATCTGGTCTCAAAAAAATAAGTTAGGCTAAATTAAGTTGTAGTATTAACCCCCCCCCTTTTTTTTTAATAATAGTAGTAGTACTAATGGTAATTATTATTATTACTATTTTACTCTTCCCCCTTAATTCTGAGTTTATGGCATTTTGTCTGCCTAGGCAGCATGTGCATAACTGTGTCCCTGAAGGCCAGAGGAGGGCTAAGGAGTCCCAGGAACAGGAGCTAACAGTTGTGAGCTGCTTGTGGGTGCTAGGAGTCAACCTGGAAGAAGACGCTCTCTTGACCAAGAGCCATCTCTCCAGTCCCCCTCCAACCTGTGTGTGTGTGTGTGTGTGTGTGTGTGTATACATACACACATACAGACATACTTGATCTTACTATGTAGCCGTAACTGGTCTGGAACTATACAGACCAAGGTAGTTTAAATTCAGATCTGTGCTAGACATGGTGGTGCATGACTTTAGTCCCAGCACTTGGGAGGCAGGACAATCTGAGTTCAAGACCAGTCAAGGCTACATAAGGAGATCATGTCTCAAAAACAACAAAAATAAAATACTTCACAGACCTCCCTCTGCCTCTTAAACTTTGGGATTACAGGCATGTACCACCCAGCAATCCTCCTTCTTGACTCAGTACTCCTTTTGGCATTGGCACGTTTGAGGCAGCAGTCTCTGCTAAAACTAATGTAACCATAGAAAAGGAAGTCTGAAAGTTCACACACACACACACACACACACACACACACACACACACACACACTAGAATTTGCATTTAAGATTTTCTACCATTTCTTTCCACAACTTTGACACTGGTAGTGAGACTAGGACTTCAAAGCCAGCCTAGGCTACAATGAGACCCTGTTACAAAACAATATATAGTATAACACAGATTCTACATGATCTCTAAGACCAACATGGTATAGAACGAAATTCTGAAAGTTGTCCTCTGATCTCCACACAAAGCAAAGGGGCCTGCCTCTCCGTAATGATGATGATGAAGATAACTGKTGCCTTAGTCTAATGTATACTAAACCTGGCACATCAGGATATTTAATATATTCAGTACTAATATGTTTAAGAATATCTGTTCTACCAGACATAGTGGCACACTCCTTTAATCCCAGCACTCAGGAAGCAAAGGTAGAGGGGGTTATTTTTGAGTTCAAGGTCAGGAAGATCTACAAAGCAAGTTCTGAACCGGCAAAAGYTATAGACTGAAACCTTATCTCAGAGGAGGATGGAAGAAAAGTCCTCAACAACTGTCATCTAGTTAAATGGAATGGTGAAAATCCAGAGTAATCCAGAGCTAAAAGAAAGCTTTTTAGCTTCTTTCTGTACTGTAGTAATAAGCCAAAACATAGGAGACATGTTTAACAATTCATCATTCACTAAATTTGATCTTGGGTAGACGTTAATGATTAGCAATGAATCATTTTTAACGGGAGAAAGTTTTGCCTAGATTAAAAGGTAGTCCACACGCTGTAAAAAGGTAGTCACAAGCGTTCGTGGTAAAGATTACTTTAGTATGAGCTGACTAGGTAAGGTTATTCTCTGGTGACAGAGCACATCGGCGGCCTATAGACATGTGGCCTCTTTTGGACCGAAAGAATTGGTTACTTTGAGTGCTACTACGACCGGTGCAGTCATCTGGGAAATGCACCCAACTGCAAAGCTCATATAAAGATCTGTGGTGTGCTAGATACACATCTATAAAGTATGCCTAAGCAAAGGAAATTCTAAAGAGGACGCTACTTTAATCAATGATAATACAACCAAAGCCTCTGTTGTTCCGGGAAGCTCTAGCAGAAGATGACCCGCTCTCCCGGAGAAAGTAGCCAATGAAAAGACTGGCGACCCCCGATCCCTCAGGAGCTCTCGCCGCCGCTTCTGCACGAGCTTTGGTATCGCCACAGGCCCCCGGGATACCGCAAGTGATCGAGACCCAGGGAGACCCCGCTTTGCCTTCGCTGGCCCAGATCGGAGGGCTCTGTTGCCCTTTTCACTGCTCCGGCTACCAGCGCGGTCCGCCAACTAACATCGGCCGACAAGAACGCGGTCAGCGAGGAAGCTGGAGACCGTCCCACCCCGCGCCTGATGCCCCTGGCCCCTCCACCCAGCGCACCGCACACCGAGGCCGGCCGGGCAGCCAGCAGGCGCCGCTGTGGCGCCGCCTTCAGAACCAACTGCCTACAGCCACCTCGGAGCTTCACTTCTAAAGCCTCACAGTGGTGAGGACTGTCCGCGCAGGCGCGCCCCTGACGCGGCCCGCGCTCGCCACTTCCGCCCGAGCGGGAGGCGGGGGAGGTGACACGGAGCCGGCAGGCGCGAGCTCGGATCCTCGGAAGACCAGGACGCCGCGCGGGCCTGAGACTCACCAAGTATAACGGCTGCCAGCGACACTGAGCATCCAGTTCCTCGAACTCCCGCTCGATGGTAGCCGACATGGCGGCGGGGGAGCGCGAGCGGAACCACCACAGCGGACAGGCTCGGGCCCCGCTCTATCCGGGGAGAGCGCTGGCACTGTGGCGCATGCGCGCTCCGCGCCCCGCCCCGCCCCCACGTTGAGCCAAGCCGGCCTTGGGGAAAGTACCTGGAGCGTCGGACGTCAGCGCGCCGCCTAGGCGSCGCGTGGGTCGGACGTCGTGGAGGAGGCGGGGCAGGCGGGGGCGTGGTCCAGAGACTGCCCAGGTGGGAGGGGCGGGGCCGGGCGCCACCCTGGAGCTATGTTGGACAGAGTCTAGCCCAGGAGGTGAGAAAGTCCCTGGAAAGTCTCTGGCCAGCTCCGTCTTCCTCGCAGTTCCAGTTCTCCTTTTCTCCTTAGTCTTCAAGTTTTTTCTTAAACTGCAGTATCTATCTAAGTTCTACTTAAATACCATCTAGGTTACTGTAATGGCCTCTGTTCAACTTTGAAACACATTAGGGTGATGTCAATCTCAACAAGTTTTGTGCCCAACAAATCGCTATAGGAAAAGGGAAGGCATTTAGGAGAATATGTCTTGTTTAGTCTAGAGTACAATTCACAGCTCCAAAGTTAGTGTTGTCTGTTCATAGCACATGTAAAATCCCCTTCTACGAAACAAGTGCCTGGCTCCGGAAATCGTTTTGCCTCAGATTTAAGATAACTCAATGTTGGTGAATTCACGTGCTTAAAAAAAATCTTAACCATCTGATAATCTTAAGAGATGTGAAAAAATGCTTCTGGGCCTTCTGGCCAAGATCAAGTGAAGAACTGATGGGGCAGAGAAGCATCAACTGTGTTGTCCAGGATTGAATTTCAAGTTTTATCTACACTTAACTCCGTTCTGGAATTGGAATTCAACCCCAGCACTGGGCACAAAGAACAAAATTCCTAAATATGGCAATTCCATGTCTCAGTGTCTGTCTGCTTACTTGCTCAGCAGTCTCACGGGGCTCGTGGCCACTGTGGTGTGCAAAGCACAAGTAGAATGTTAGTGTCATCAAGGAACATTCTTTGGTTTGATTGCTTGGGGTTGGGGTTGGTTTTTATGGTTGGTCAGCTGGTTGGTTTTAGTTTGAAAAGGTCGCAAAGACCAASCCAACCTCCAAGCTGTGGCTTCCACATGAACTCAGGGTCTTGCATATGCTAAGCAAACACTCTTACTTAGCTATAGCCCCAGCACTCTGTCTGTCTGTCTTTTCAATTTAGGCTRACTCGTCAGTTCAAAGCACTGGGTACTGTTTCAGAGGACTGGTGTTGCTACTGCTCACAACTATCTGTAAMTCCATTCCCAGGGGTCCGATGCCCTCTTCTACTCTCCACAGATGCCAAGCACACACTTGGTATAATACGTGCCTGCAAGATAATCATGCACATAAAGGTTATTCTTTTTTTAGGTTTTAATGTTAGGGTTTCTCCAAGTTCAGCAGGCTGGTCTCAAACTTGTTCTGAAACTGAATCAAGCCTGTAGTTGCAGTTCTCCACGTAGCTGGGATTATGGGCCTGGCTTGTGTGGCTTGTTTCCGTTTTGTTTTGATAGGGTCTTACATTGTAGT
>BDUI01005178.1:0-11106 GCA_002335545.1 Apodemus speciosus
TCCATTGATGTTAAGAGATATTAAGGAATAGTGATTATTTCTTCCTGTCATTTTTTATGTTATTTTTGTTTTTGAGTGGTTATCTTCTTTTAAGTCTGATGGAAGAAGGTTACTATCTTGCTTTTTGTATTTTCCTTGACTGTGGAGTCAATAGTTTCTATGGTGTCTTCAGCATCTGAGATTCTTACTTCTATCTCTTGTATTCTGTTGTTGATATTTGCATCTATGACCCCTAATTTCTTCCCAAGGTTTTCTATTTCCAAGGTTGTTTCCCTTTGTGATTTCTTAGTTGTTTTTACCTCTGTGTTTAGATCTGATCAAGGGAAGGAACTGAACAAAACTATCCAGGATCTAAAACTGGAAATAGAATCAATAAAGAAATGGCAAAGTGAGACAACTAAGGACATAGAAAACCTAGGAAAGAATTCAGGAGTCATAGATGGTAGCATCAACAACAGAATACAAGAGATAGAAGAAAGAATCTCAGATGCTAAAGATTCCATAGAAAACATTGACTCAACAGTCAAAGAAAATGCAAAATTCAAAAAGCTTGTAACCCAAAATATCCAGGAAATCCAGGACACAATGAGAAAACCAATCCTAAGGATTATTGGTATAGAAGCAAGTGAGGATTTACATTTTAAAGGCCCAGTAAATATCTTCAACAAAATTATAGATGAAAACTTCCCTAACCTAAAGAAACATACAAGAAGCCTACAGTACTCCAAACAGATTGGACCAGAGCAGAAATTCCTCCCATCACATAATAATCAAAACACCAAATGCACTAACAAAGAAAGAATATTAAAAGCAGTGAGAGAAAAAGGTCAAGTAACATATAAAGGCAGATCTATCAGAATTACACCAGACTTCTCATCAGAGACTATGAAAGCCAGAAGAGCCTTGGCAGATGTCTTACAGACCCTAAGAGAACATAAATGTCAGCCCAGACTACTATAGCCAGTAAAACTTTCAATTACCATAGATGGAGAAAACAAGACATTTCATGACAAAAGCAAATTTACACAATATTTTTCCACAAATCCAGCTCTGCAAAGGGTAATGGGGGGGAAATACCAACACAAGGCAGCAAACCACACTGCAGAAAAATCAACAAGTTAATCTTTGAACAAACCCAATAGAAGATAGCTACACAACCAGAATCTCACTTTTACCTAAGAAGATAACAGTAAGCAACAATCACTTTTCCTTAATATCTCTTAATAGCAATGGTCTCGATTTCCCTATAAAAAGAGATAGACTAACAGATTGGATATGTAAACAGTACCCAATGTTTTGTTGCATACAAGAAACCCACCTCAGTGACAAAGACAGTCACTATTTAAGAGTTAAAGGTTGGAAAACAATTTTCCTAGCAAATGGTTTTGTTTCAACTTGGTGCACTTGAGTTACATGACCCAGTTTTGGTGCTCTTAAGTTACTCACTTAATAACAACAAAACGAAACAAAACAAAACAAAACAAAACAAAAAACTCTAACTTTTAGACTAATAATCTCCCGGTTTCTAGTGGCAATATGCTCCATGTTGGTTTGCCAAATGTAGTGGTAAATAATTATGAGTACCGCCCCCACCAGGCCTCTGCTCCAAGTCCCAGCGGGTCTCTTTCCTGTCCAGCACCCACTCCTTCCAAGTATCCTGCAAAGCATGGCTCTCAAACCATAATGCCCAATTACAATGATAAAGTTTTATCCCAATATTTCTAACTTTTCAGTACACTGGAAACACATCTGACACTATCTGGATCTGTGCATCTCCTCCTAAAAGACTGTTTTTAAAGGTAGTTTTAGGTCAACAGCAAAATCCAGTGGAAGGTATAGAGGTATTCTTACATTTTTCAGAGAGCTCCCTGATTTTTTATTGTGTTCTGTTCTCAGTCCTCAGAGGTAGTTCAGGGTTTTATTTTCTTTTAACATTTATTTGATTATTATTATTTTGGGAATTTAACTTCATAGATGAGTACTATATTTACATAATTTCTACCTGTACTCTCCCTTTCCAGATCTTCTCCCATCTCCTCATTTCCTCACAACTTCATCACCTCTCCTTTATTACTTAAATTGTTTAAATATATATGCATATATAAATAAATATATGCATTGCTCATATGTGCTTATGTTTAAGGATGACCACTTAGGGCTGGATGCCCTAGCAGTGGTCTCATCTCTGGAGATGACTGATTCTCTCGCTTTCAACAGTCATTAATTGCCTATCGTCCTTCATCTAAAGGTGGGGCCTTGTGAGATTTCTCACATCCACATTGGTCAGCTGGAGCTGGTATTGTGTAGGTCTTGTTTTGATAACCATATTGTAATGATTTCATGGGTATAAGTCCCTATCATACAGCAAAACCCACTATTTCATATATAACCTGGCATAACCACAGAAACCAGGGAATTAAAAGGGTCATTCAGTTTTAAATAACCATATCTGTCCCAAGACCATGCCTGGCAGGTGCTCTCCTAGATCTAGCTGACAGAGGAATTACTCTCATGAAATTCCACAGCTGAGTTTGATCACTACATGTCCAGATCAACTTTGGTTATCTTTGTCAACATAGAGAACTCTTTTTTGTTGTTTGTTTGTTTGTTTGTTTTTTTGAGACAGGGTTTCTGTATGTTGCCCTAGCTGTCCTGGAACTCACTCTGTAGACCAGGTTGGCCTTGAACTCAGAAATCTGCCTGCCTCCCAAGTGCTGGGATTAAAGGCGTGCACCACTACTGCCTAGCTGAGAACTCTTTTTTGCATTTAGTCAAGTGTCTTATTCAAATGAGGACCATATTTTACTCACTCTATCTTTCAACCATTGCTTGGTATATGCTGAATATAACTTCAATACACTTTAATATTGTAGTACCTTTTTTTGAGATGACATTTCACTATGCTATGCAGAATATTCTCAAAATTCCTTTTTAAAAATTCTATCTATCTATCRTCTATCTATCTATCTATTTTGAGGGGACATCTCACTAATCTATGCAGGATATCTTCAAAACTCCTAGGCTCTGGTGATTCACTCACATAGGCCTTCTGGGTAACTGAATTACAAGCATGAGTGACCACATTCAGCCTAATATACATGTATTTTGAAACCTTTAAGGTCTGCAATGCTATCTCTGCCTTCATGGATTATCTCCCAGGAAGCCATAGCAAAGTTATTAAAAATTTTACTGAAATAAAAAGTTATATTTTGAGAAGAGTGAAAGAGCATCAACAAACACTGGACCTGGACAATCCTCAGGACTTTACTGACTATTTCCTGATCAAAATGGAACAGGTAAAGTGTTATTTGTCAGCTTACATTTTGTGTTTCATCAATAGTTTCTATTCTTATTGGGGAAATCCAACTTCTCAGGTAAGAACCACTTGGTATGCAATTTATGCATGCCATAATATCCTATTATGGGCATGAATTGGACTAATATCATTTAAGATTTAAAATTAAACTTTTAAGCAATCAAAATTATTTAATAGGTTATATGAGGAAAGGGAATATGAACTTCAGGTGAGTTAGACATAAACAACTTAAAAATACAAACTATTAAACATTAAAGTAAAAAGTGGATGCCATCATATAGAAGAATGACAGACATGTTCTTAATGTGGCAGGCTTCCCCAGTGACTTGGGCTTGTTACTAATCTTTGAGTATTTGGAGTGAGGTAGTAGGAGTGAGGATTTAAGATAGGTACAGTGAAGTGATGAGAGACTCAAACGTGTGTGATGACATGGAGGAGGATAAGAACCTTAGCTGCTCTAACCAGAAACGATTCTGGACAAATAACCAGATAAAAATGTCTTTGAGGTACTTTGAAAATGTAGGCATTGGCATGAAGAAATTCCACCTATTCAGGTATTTTTTAAAACAAAACAATAGTGCAGTGCTCTTGCTACCCAGGGAGGAATCACTGAATTCAGTAGAGTGATATCTGAGATCAGAGTGTAGTTCAAGAACCAGCCACAAGGCCTTTCCCTTCTTTGTATTGTCTTAATGGTAGCCTGCATTATGAAAAGATAGATTCTGAAACAATGACATTAATCCTGGCTTATTCTTAGTCATGTCAAAATTTTTAAAAAGTATTTATATATTTTGGTCGTGGTATTTTGGACACCAGAAGAGGCAACATATCCCACGGGACTACAGTTATAGATAGTTGTGAGGCTGCATGAGGTTGCTGGGAATTGAACTCAGGACCTCCAGAAGAACAGCCAGTGCTCTTAACAACTGAGCCACCACCACAGCCCCATCATCTTGAATTTTAATCTTTCCTTTTCTTTTTCCTTTTTTATTGGATATTATTGGATTTTTATTGGATAAAATATTGTATTTTATTGGATATTTATCTTTATTTATATTTCAAATGTTGTCCCCTTTCCCGATTTCCCCACTGCTCACAGAAACGCCCTATTCCATCTCTTTCCTCTTACTTCTATAAGGGTGTGTACCCGCCCACCTACCCACCCACTCCCATCTCCTCCCCCTCACATTCTCCTACACTGGGGCATCAAGCCTTCATGGGACCAAGGGCCTCTTTTCCCATTGATGCCTGACAAGGCCATCCTCTGCTACATATACTGCCGGAGTCATGGGTCCCTCCAAGTGTACTCCTTGGTTGGTGCTTTAGACCCTGGGAGCTCTGGTTGGTTGATATTGTTGTTCTTCATATGGGGTTGCAAACCCCTTCAGCTCCTTCAGTCCTTTCTTTAACTCCTCCATTGGGGACCCTGTGATCAGTTCAATGGTTGGCTGAGAGCATCTGCCTCTGTATATGTCAGGCTCTGGCAGAGCCTCTTAGAAGATAGCTATATCAGGCTCCCTTCAGCAAGCACTTCTTGGCATCCACAATAGTGCCTGTGTTTGGTGACAGTCAGTATATGGGATGGATCCCCAGGTGGGGCAGTCTCTGGATGGCCTTTCCTTCTGTCTCTGCTTTACTGTATTTGATCCTATGAATATTGTCTTAGTCAGGGTTTCTATTCCTGCACATATATGACCAAGAAGCAAGTTGGGGAGGAAGAGGTTTATTCAGCTTACACTTTCCACATTGCTGTTGATCACCAAAGGAAGTCAGGACTGGAAATCAAGCAGGTCAGGAAGCAGGAGCTGATGCATAGGACATGGAGGAATGTTTCTTACTGGCTTGCTTCCCCTGCTTTGCTCAGTCTGCTTTCTTATAGAACACAAGACTATCAGCCCAGGATTGGCACCACCCACAAGGAGCCCTCTCCCCTTGATTACTAATTGAGAAAATGCCCCACAGCTGGATCTCATGGAGGAACTTCCCCAACTGAAGCTCCATTCTCTGTGAAAACTCCAGCCTGTGTCAAGTTGACACACAAAGCCAGCCAGTACAAGTATTTTGTTACCCCTTCTAAGAAGGACCAAACACCCATACTTTGGTCTTCCTTATCCTTGAGCTTCATGTGATCTGTGAATTGTATTTTGTGTATTCAGAGCTTTTGGGCTAATATCCACTTATCAGTGACTGCATACCATGGGTGTTCTTTTGTGATTCTGTTACCTCACTCAGGATATTTTCTAGTTCCATCTATTTGCCTAAGAATTTAATGAATTCATTGTTTTTAATAGTTGTGTAGTACTCCATTGTGTAAATGTACCACCTTTTCTGTATCCATTCCTCTGTTGAGGGACATCTAGGTTCTTTCCATCTTCTGGCTATTATAAATAAAGCTGCTATGAACATAGTGGAACATGTATCCTTGTTATATGTTGGAATATCTTTTGGGTTTATGCCCAGGAGTGGTATAGCTGGGTCCTCAGGTAATACTATGTCCAATTTTCTGAGGAATTGCCAAACAGATTTCCAGAGTAGTTGTATCAGCTAGCAATCTCACCAACAATGGAGGAGTGTTCCTATTTCCCCACATCCTAGCCAGCATCTGCTGTCACCTGAGGTTTTGATCTTAGCCATTCTGACTGGTGTGAGGTAGAATCTCAGGGTCAGCATTTAACATATATCTACAGAACATTTCACCCTGGAATAAAAGAATACACATCTTGCCTCAGGTCAGAGCTGCAGGTGGTCGCACAAACAACAGAAAACCCACATACATGTGAAAACTGAACAACTTTTTACTCAATGATAACTTGGTCAGGGAATAAAGAAAGAAAGAAATTAAAGACTTTCTGGAATTTAATGAAAATGTTGACATATCATACTCAAACTTATGGAATACAATGAAAGCAATGCTAAGAAGAAAATTCATAGCACTAAGCTCCTGGGTAAAGCAACTGAAGAGATCTTACACTAGCAACTAAATAGCACACCTGAGAGTTCTAGAACAAAAAGAGCAAACACATCCAAGAGGAGAAATAGGCAGGAAATAGTCAAACTCAGGGTGGAAATTAACCAAGTAGAAACAAAAAGAACTATAAAAAGAATCAACCAAACCAGGAGCTGGTTCTTTGAGAAAATCAACAAGATAGATAAACCCTTAGCCAGACTAACCAGAGGGCACAGAGGCAGTATCCAAATTAGCAAAATCAGAGATGAAAAGGGAGACATAGCAAGATAAATGAAGGGAATTCAAAAAATCCTCAGATCCTACTACAAAAGCCTATACTCAACAAAAATGGAAAATCTAGAAGAAATGGATGGTTTTCAAGACAGATACCACATACCAAAGTTAAATCAAGAGCAGGTAAACTATCTAAATAGGCCCACATGCCATAAGGAAATAGAAGTCATTAAAAACCTAACCAAAAGGGGGGAGCAGATGGATTTAGAGCTGAATTCTACCAGACCTTCAAAGAAGACCTAATACCATGGTTCCTCAAACTATTCCTAAGATAGAAACACAAGGAACACAACCTAATTCATTATATGAAGCCATAATTACTCTGATACCTAAATCACACCAATGCAAAAATACTCAGTAATATTATTGCAAACTGAATCCAAGAACACATCAAAATAATCATTCACCACAATCAAGTAGGCTTCATTCCAGGGATGCAAGGTTGGTTCAGTATATGAAAATCTGTTAACATAATATATTATATGAACAAACCCAAGGAAAAAAATCACATGATTTTTCTGCATCCTTAGATGCAGAAAAAGCGTTTGAATAAATACAATACCCCTTCATGTTAAAGGTATTGGAGAGATCAGGAATTCAAGGTCCATACCTAAACATAATAAAAGCAATTTACAGCAAACCAATAGCCAATATCAAATTAAATGGAGTGATATTTGAAGCAATCCCACTAAAATTAGGACAAGAAAAGGATGCCCACTCTCCCCATATCTATTCAATATAGTACTTGATGTGCTAGCTAGAATAATAAGACAACAAAAAGAAATCAAGGGGATACAAATTGGCAAAAAAGGAAATAAAGGTATCACTATTTGCAGATGATATGATTGTATACATAAGCAACCCCAAAAACTCTACTAGAGAACTTCTCCAGCTGATAAACAACTTCAGCAAAGTGGTCACATATAAAATTAACTCAAATAAATCAGTAACCTTCCTTTATGCAAATGATAAAAATGCTGAGGAAGAAATTAGGGAAACAACTTGCTTCACAATAGCCACAAATAATATAAAATATTTTGGGGAAACTCTAAACAAGTGAAAAATCTGCATGACAATAACTACAAGTCTCTCAAGAAAGAAATCAAAGGAGATCTCAGAAAATGGAGAGATCTCCCATGCTCATGGATTGGCAGAATTAACAGAAAAATGGATATCCTACCACGGGCAATCTACAGATTCAATGCAATCCCCATCAAAATTCCAACACAATGCTTCAAAGACGTGGAAAGAGGAATTCTCAAATTCATCTGGAAAGGCAAAAAACACAGAATAGCCAAAACAATTCTTAACAATAAAAGAATGACTAGGGGAATCACCAGCCCTGACCTCAAGATTTACCACAGAGCAATAGTGATAAAAAAAAAAAAAACTGCATGGTATTGGTACAGAGACAGTCACCATGTTGGTCAAAGGAATAGAATTGAAGACCCAGAAATAAAACCACACACTTATGGGCACTTGATCTTTGACAAAGAAGACAAACATATGCAATGTAAAAAGGAAAGCATCTTCAACAAATGGTACTGGTCTACCTAGATATCAGTATGTAGAAAAATGAAAATAGACCTTGCATATTTGTCACCTCGCACAAAGCTCAAGTCCAAGTGGATCAAGTACTTCAACATAAAACTAGATGCACTGAATCTAATAGAAGAAAAAGTGGAAAGAGCCTTGAACTCATTGGCACAGGGGGAAATTTCCTAAACAAAACTCCAAAGGCACATGCTCTAAGATTAAAAATTGATAAATAGGGCCTCATGAAACTGGAAAGCTTCTGTGAAGCAAAGGACATAGCCAATAAGATAAATCGGCAACCTACAGAATGGGAAAAAAAATTCACTAACCCCACATCCAATATATAAAGAACTCAAGAAGCTAACCACCAAAAAAACCAAACAACCCAATCAAAAAATGGGATATAGAACTAAACAGAGAATTCACAACAAAGGAAACTGGAATGGCTGAGAAACACCTAAAGAAATGTTCAAAGGCCTTAGTGATCAGAGAAATGCAAACCAAAACAATCCTGAGATTCCACCTTACACCAATCAGAAGAGCTAAGATCAAAACCTCAGGCAACAGCACAGGTTGTCCAGGATGTGGAGAAAGAGGAACATTCCTCCATTGCTGATGGGATTGCAAACTGGTACAACCACTCTGAAAATCAATCTGGAAGTTCCTCACAAATACCACTCTTAGGAATATACTCAAATATTACCCCACAATGCCACAGGGGCACGTGCTCCACTATGTTCATAGCAGCCTTGTTTATGACAGCCAGAAGCTAGAAACAACCCAGATATCCCACAATAGAAGAATGGATATAGAAAATGTGGTTCATTCACACAATGGAATACTACACAGCTACTAGGAATAAGAACATCCTGAGTTTAGCAGGCAAATGGATGGAACTAGAAAATATCCTGAGTGAGGTAACTCAGACATAGAAGGACATGCATGGTATGTACTCACTAATAAGTGGTTATTGGCCAAAAAAAAGTACAGAATAGCCGAGATACAGTCCACAGAACTCAAAAAGATCAATAAGCTAAAGGCCCCAAGTGAGGACACCTCAGTCCCACATGGGTGGGGGAAGAAAGCAGTCACAAGGGGGAAGGTATGGAGGGATTTGGGAGGGAAAGTGAACAGGGGGTTGGGGGTGATGGTACATGATGTGGTACTGGGTATAGAAAAAGGACTGAAGCCCTGAGGTCCCACAGAAAGAATGGACACAGGCAACCTCGGGAAGTAAGAGGTGGGGGTACCTCCAGAATGTAACAGAGATCTGGGAGGTGACTCTCAGGAATCAAAAGGAGGGACCTTAGGCAAGATGCTCTACAGTGGGGAGAGGAAACTTATAGAGCCCACCTCCAGCAGAAAGTCAAGGCATCAAGAGAGGGATGGGTTGACATCCCACAGTCAAAACTCTGACCCATAATTGTTCCTGTCTGAAAGAACTGCAGCAATGGAAATGGAGAAGAGCCTGAGGAAAAGAAGATCCAGTGACAGGCCCTAAGTGGGACCCAGCTCAAGGGGAGATGCCAAGGCCTGACACTATTACTGAGCCTATGGAGCACTCACAAAAAGGGACCTATCATGACTGCCCTCCAAAAGACCCAACAAGCAGCTGAAAGAGTCAGATGCAGATATTTGCACCCAACCAGTGGACAGAAGCAGCTGAACCATGTGGTTGAATTAGGGAAAAGCTGGAAGAAGATGAGGAGGAGGGCGACCCTGTAGGAGGAACAGCAGTCTCAAGTAACCTGGACCCCTAAGATCTCTCAAAACTGAACCACCAACCAGGCAGCATACACCAGCTGATATGAGGCCCCCAAAACATATACAGCAAAGGACTGCCAGGTTCAGTCAGAGAAGATGCACCCAACCCTTAAGAGACTGGAGGCCCCATAGAGTTTAGAGCTCTGGTGGGGTGGGGTGTGGGAACATCCTCATAGAGACAGGAGGAAACTCATGGGAGGAGGTATTTGATTTGGCACAGTTGGAGGGTGTACCAGGGGTGAATAAAACCTGGAGTGTAGATAGATAGATAGATAGATAGATAGATAGATAGATAGATAGATAGATAGATAGATAGATAGATAGATAGATAAAAGACAAAAAGAAAATACCATCCTGAGTTAGGTAGCCCAGTCACAAAAGGAACACACATGGTATGCACACACTGATAAGTGGATATTAGCCCAAAAGCTCTGATTACCCAAGATACAATTCACGGACCACACGAAGTTCAAGAAGAAGGAAGAACTAACTGTGAATGCTTCAGTCCTTCTTAGATGGGGGAACAAAACACTCACGAAGGGAAATATGGAGACAATGTATGGAGCAGAGACTGAAGGAAAGGCCATCCAGAGACTGCCCCACCTGGGGATGCATCCCATATACAGATACCAAACCCAGACACTATTGTGGATACCAAGAAGTACTTGCTGACAGGAGCCTGATATACCTGTCTCCTGAGAGGCCCTGCCAGAGCCTGACAAATACAGAAGCAGATGCTCACAGGCAACCACTGGACTGAGCACAGGATCCTCAGTGGAGGAGTTAGAGAAAGGACTGAAGGAGCTGAAGGGATTTTCAACCCCATAGGAAGATCAACAATATCAACCAACCAGACCCCCCAAAGCTCTCAGGGACTAAACCACCAACAGAAGAGTACACATGGAGCAACCCATGGCTCCACCCAAATATGTAGCAGAGGATGGCCTTGTAGGGCATCAATGGGAGGAGAGGCCATTGGTCCTGTGAAGGCTTGATGCCCCAGTGTTGAGGAATGCCAAGGGGGGCAGGTGGGAGTGGGTGGGTGGAAAAGTGCCTTCACAAAAGCAGGGGTTAGGGGAATGGGATTGGGGGTTTTGAGAGGGGAACCTGGGAAAGGGTATAACACTTGAAATGTAAATAAATAAAATATTTAATAAAAAATAAAAAGAATTTTAAAAAAGAAAATAAAACTGGACATGATATTTCCGAAGGACCCAGCCATACCACTCCTGGGCATATATCCAGAAGA
>BDUI01005178.1:58460-69233 GCA_002335545.1 Apodemus speciosus
AGATTCACCAGCATGCAATAAGGATACATGTTCCACTATGTTCATAGCAGCCCTATTTATAATAGCCAGAAGCTGGAAAGACATCAGATGTTCCTCAACGGAGGAATGGATACAAAAAATATGGTATACAATGGAGTACTATTCAGCCATAGAAACAATGAATTCATGAAATTCTTAGACAAATGGATGGAGCTGGAAAACATCATACTAAGTGAGTTAACCCAGTCTCAAAAGAATACCCATGGTATACACTCACTGATAAGGTGATATTAGCCTAGAATCTTGGAATACTCAAGACACAATGCACATACCAAAAGATGTCTGAGAAGAAGGAAGGAGAGGCCCCTGGTTCTGGAAAGGCTCAATGCATCAGTGTAGGGGAATACCAGAAGAGGGAAGTGGGAAGGGGTGGATGGGAGAATGGGGGAGGGAAAAGGGCATACAGGACTTTTGGGGGGTGGGGAGCCAGGAAAGGGGAAATAATCTGAAATGTAAATAAAGAATATATCGAATAAAAAAACTTTCAAATTTTCAAAAAAAGAAAGAAAAGAAAGAGCAGAAATATCCATATCAACAAAAAACATGCTAACCAAACACAAGCACCAATTCTTAGAGATTTGTTTGCCTAAAATAAAGGTGAAATTAAAGTCATTTCAAATGACAATCCAAATGGAACAATACAGAATCACTGTTAATAAGTGGGGTCTTCTAATTCCTTCACTTTAGCATTGAAAAAGAAAATATATAGAATTTTGTATCCCTAGTCAACAGGTATATCACTTTAATTTTATCTTATTTAGATGAAGCCTACCTCTACTGAAATCCTGGCTTATTGTCTTATATAGTCATCAACAGGGTCCATACTTTTTTTTTAATTTCACAGTTATTTAAGTCAATTTGATCATAAGAAATAAAAGCAGAAAAAAGAAATAAAAGCAGAAGAAATATTAATTTTGCATTGGCATATTTAAATAAAATAGTGGTGATTCAGACAGTGTGGTATAACAATCGGAATTCCCTGCACTTCAAGATGGGAGCACAGCAAGTTTGGGCACAAATTCTGGGCTACAGAGTAAGATGCTGTCTCAAAAACAGTTTTTAATTGAATCACCCATAAGTCCTCAAACTTATATCATAGATATAACAAAAACAAATGTATGTAATGAGTGAAAAGTATGTTTCCTGTATAGCTTGCAAATGTCATTGTATCATTACAACTTCAAATTATACACATATACATCATATACATATACATATGCACATGCACATGCACATGCACATGCACATACACATACACATACACATACACATACACATACATATACATGTATCCTGGCAATGGGGAGCTTACAGGACACAGACTTGCATGCAGGCAAGACACCCATTCACATAAAGTAAAACTGAAAATAAGTAAATATCAAAAATTTCATTATATTTCTAATCGATCCTTACATTTAGGAAAGATAAGGGTAACTTGGAACCCAAGCTAGAAAATCAAAGTCACTTTGACAATAATTATAATAAATGTTCCAAGCCAAAAATTCAATATTTTAAGATCCACCCAGAACTTCCTTTTTATGTAGATATGTAGAGGCCAGGAAATCAGAAGAGAATCATGATTAAGACTGGCCCAAGAGGAGACACACAATTCCACATAAGGTCCCTCAGGGAGAACATCAGGGTTGGCATGCGGACAGAAGTAAAGAGAGGTCAGGAAGCCACATTAGGTCTTGCACAGGAGGAAGGCATGAGGCATGGTGGAAAGACTGAGTGAACTTCATGGGAGAAACCTCCACGGGATCTGGATGCTCTCAAGGATCCCACACCTTGCTGTCATGTGACCTTGAGCAAAGAAAATGCAGGACTGCCATTTGTGAATTTGGTAAAGAAAACATTTCAGAGAATGGGCTGGTTTAAAAATCAGAGGTATGGTTTCTATGTCTAGGAAATAGCTTAACCTGGGTGTAGAGGTTCCTCCCAAGATCTGGAAGACATCTATGAATCAAAGAGTGAAATAGAGAAAACTAAAACATGGCTGATAAGCAAATTACAAAGGATAGACTGAAGGCTAATTTACAATTAGCAGAAGATAGGATAGAGTTAATAGTAGTTGAAATACAGTTAAATAAATGTCACACATGTTCAACATTAGCAGAATTCATCATAGTACATATTTACTAGAGAGATATGAAAAACCATAGCAAATAGTTATTAAAATCACATAACCACCTGAAAACTTTTAAAGAGCCCTTCATTTACAGAATAAACACAACTGATGAAAGTAACAAAGCCTAAGCAAAAGAAAATAAAAATATGATAAGTATCATTACTGGCAGAAGTTGTAGGTATGGGTCTTGAAGCAAATATGTGTCACTATGTCACTAAAGCTGACCAAATAGATATAGAATACCTCGATGAAAAACATGTCACTTTCTCATCTTCCATGAAAATATGATGAGCTCAATCATATCATGTACACTCGACAAACACTATCCAAGGAAATATTCTAAATAATAAAGTTACAATTACACTACAGGAAAATGTTACCTTGTATGAATTTTAATGAGTCTTAACGCTTTCTATCTTCATGATGTTCTGTTTTGAAAGCAACTGGGTCAGAATGGGATTCTATGAATATYATATCCACACTGTGTGCACAGTCAGCATGTACAGACATGAGGACAGACAAGCAAAGCTCTGTCCTTGGGGACTAACATGAGAGCTAGCAACCACTGCCCAGAAGTAGCCGGCTACCATTGCARTGTTGAAAAAGGGATGTACAGTWAAAGCCAGGCAAACAGGTACCCACCATTTGTTTTTCTTAGCTCTTCCACAAGACAGGACGCTTCCTCTTGAATGCGATCCTCGATGCTCCTCTTCCCCATCCCAAAATTCCTCAAGGTCATAAGTGAGAAGCGCCGAAGCTCCTTCCATTTTGTTCCATTGCTGAAAATGATCCCTACCAGGACAAGAAATGGAAACTAGAAGGGAGACCCCAGACAATGGAGGGACCAGGACCCTGACTGCCACTTGGCTCCCTGCCTGTGATGGTTTGAATATGCTTGGTCCAGGGAGTAGCACTATTTGGAGGCATGGCATTGTTGGAGTAGATGTGGCCTTGTTGGAGGAAGTGCTGTCACTGTGGACATGGGCTTTAAGACCCTTGTTTTAGCTGGAAGTCAGTCTTTCCCTCATGGACTACAAATGAAGAAGGAGAACTACTCCTCCCCTCAGCTGTTCCTGCACCATGCCCACCTAGACACTGCCTTGTTCCCATCTTGATGATAATGGACTGARCCTCTGAACCTGTAAGCCAGCCCCAATTAAATGCTATCTATCCTTATGASTTGCCTTGGTCATGGTGTCTGTTCACAGAAGTAAGACCCTAAGACACTGCCTAAGGAGCTTTTCCCGTCCAGTCCCTATGATCCGTGCTCAGCATACACRTGCTTATACACGCATGTGCATACATGTACATATGTGCATATGCACACTTACCCAGACCATTATTCGTTCTTTCAACAATTGGGAAACTACCCCTCCCAGAAAACTCCTCTCCAAGGTCATCCAAGGCTTCCTTTACTGCTTCATATCCATGTACCACCACAGTAGGCTTCGGACCAAAGTACAGAGTGAACACAGGGCCATAGACTTTTGCGAACTGGAAATAAGAAAGAAAATATAAGTAGCACAAGAAGAATCTAGGCTAATGTGAGCACCTTCCTGTCCACACTGGTAGTCTGCCAACCACAACTTCAAATTTAGATTCAATACATAAAAAGCTGTTTTCTATAGCTTTCCCTTGCAGCATGTGTCTTGTTTGCCAGAAGATCTCCAGACAAATCAATGTGCAAACTGTCAGTGATGGGTTATAAATGGGGAGAGAAGAAGGGGATTAGAGAGTGTGGGGAAAGGGGAATGCNTGCTGCTGCTGCTGCTGCTGCTTCTGCCCTGCAGATCACCCAGCCAGAGAACTGGAGCTGTGAGGCTTGGTGACCAAACTTCTGTGGAGGCCCCAGAGCTCGGTCCTTCATGTGTGAACCTTGCATCAGGCTGGCCAGACCCTGGGCATTGGCTGGAAGCCTCCTAAACCCACTTAAACCACCACTCATAACCTGCCTGGTCTGCCTGCCTGCGGTTCCTGCTTGAGGACTACCTCTGTTTTAGCTTCACCAACTCTCAGCTATCAGGGGGCTGTAAGGCCCCTGAACCCACTTAAACCACCACTCATAACCTGCCTGGTCTGCCTGCCTGCTGCTCCTGCTTGAGGACTACCTCTGTTTTAGCTTCACCAACTCTCAGTTATCAGTCGTATTATTTCTCCGTAAAAGGGAAAGGCTTTCCTCTAGACATGACCCGAGCCATGATAACGATGGAGCATTTAGGAGCACCCTGCTCTCTTCCCTGAAGAGCTCTCTGTTCATGGAGGCCCTTCAGCACCCCTAGGATCATCTCTACCATCTGACTTAAACTAGATGACTTAAACTTCTCCCCCTGACAGTCCTGTGTGTGCAACCCTTTGATACTACAAGAGCAGGGGATTCTCACGGGCGGGGCTCCAGTTCATCCTCTCTCCCCTCTTCCTTGGCTTAGAATCAAGCACACATGGCTGCCCCGGTGAGGACTTGCTGAATTTGTGGAACATAGGTCCCAACACCGAGTGACTCAACGCCATCGCTCTCTGGCATGCGCATGGAGGTAACCTCTGTCTCTCTTTGTTACCGTGGGACAACGTCAAGCTGAGCTCCTAATTGACAGCTCCCGGAAAACYGACTCCCCCCTTTCCGACCAGTGTCAGACGGAGGCTGATGCAGGATAACCTTATAAAGTAAAACAAATAAAGACAGGCTCGTGAAGGTCCTGGAGTTGAGTTTGAAACTTACACTGCCCATTTCCTTGGCCTCCAGCTGGACAACAGAACGCGGTGACATGAAAATTAAACCGTGCCAAGGGCTCTGGCTTGTCAGCCTCGATAAATGTCCAGCACAGATAGAGTTGCCTGCAACATCACGACCTGCCTGATCACATTGCAGGAGGCTTCTGGGCTCCTCCAGAGGCCATGTGGCGTTATATGAACATCGCCCACTTTTCTAAAGAATTAGACTTATTCCCTCATTTTCTTTCTTTTTTTTTTTTTTTTGTGCAAAGCCTATCTGGTTAATTTAAATGGAGAGATGATTAAGAAAAAGCCCTCTTTTCTTTGCAGCTAATATTGAGTCATGGAGGCAAGGAGGCTGTTAATTTTGAAGTGTTGCTGGGTAGGGCTTTCTGCTGATTGTGTTGCTATTGATTCGAACAGCCACAAGTCTTTAGGATCATTTTTAGAGCGAAGACATGAACAGGACTGAAATGAAAATCAGTCCCAGATAATGAACACTCCTGCTTAGAAATCATTATGGACTGAGCCCTGCTGGGAAGGTGCTAAGCCTGGGGAGTTAGCGCTTGYCTCAACAGAGGAGGGAGTCCCTGGACTCAGGGATTAGMTAGTTCTCTGGGTCCAGGCATCCACCCCTTAGGAATATTTGTCTGATTTCCTCAATTCAAAAATAACAAGCGGGATTTTGTTTGTTCATTTACTTGCTTCTTTTGCATTTTCTCCAGTCTCCTGTGAACGTCTAAGAGAACCTTAATGAAAGAGCCCAGTTTTCCAGCTGTTCAGTTCAAGGCAATGACCACTAGGGAGCTGTTGGGTGCTTTCTTTGGAGAAATGGGGGGAGGGTGGGTCTGGCTTTCTATGTACTGAGGGGRAGAGTTGGTCTCGCATGCCTCTGCCTGGTGCTTAGCTTTCTTGATGTCTAGCAGGCAAGRTTTTGAGGAGAAAAATGAGAAATAAGAGAGTAAAAAGTTTATGACATGAAAATTCAATGAATTTGAAAAGCCTCCTTTTCCCCCTTTGGTCTCAGAGATCAGTTTTACTGGAAAGTAGATGGAGAGGCTAACTGCATGTTCCTTTGCTTGGGTATTGTCTGCAGCTGCTTCCATGGCATGAGGCAGGGTTTAGAAGAGTGACATTGAGAACGAATGGCCTGCAAAAACCCTAAGGCTGTCCTCTCTTGATCTTTCCAGATAGCTTGCTGATCTCCAATGTATGGGAAGGGGGCGCTGTTTTTCTAGAAGTGGTATTCTCCATGGAGACTTGGTGGGTGTCCCTTGAGACAAACTCTCTTGTTGATGTCAGAGAATTTGGTCTAAACTGTGAGTGGTTGGAATGAAGGGTTAATTCAATAAAGTTCTCACAAAAGGTTCTGTCACAATCACATTCCTTTGTAACCTGTGTGACTTGGGGCCTTGGTCAGACTTACAGAATTTGCTTAAATCTATTTGAATTCACTCAGGATTCCCCGAGACACTTCTCCAATGGGTTTGATGGCTTTCCTCCACTGGGGCAACTCACGGGCATTCTTCTGCTTCTCCTCCTCCAAATCTTCTGAGTTTCCTGAGACTGGCAACCTGCCTACTTTCAAGCTCTGAATAGCAGACCCAGGTTGTCCATTTGGCAAGAAAAGCAATGGACTAATCTATGGCCACACCAGTCAGCTTATTCTCTTGGGGGCTGAGTCTGCCTTTGCTTGGCTGCTTACCTCTTCCTAGAGGTCACACAGTGTCCAGGTCATCTGGGAACTTTGGTTCTAAAATGCCATACTCTGGACACCGGAAATAGCCAGTGTGATTAGCACCTTGCMTTTCTGGTCAGAGTAGCCCATGCCTTGACCTACCGCTCACCTGCTGAAGCTTGCTATTTTATAACCACTCCCTCCTTGATCTTACCCAAGGTTAAGTGAGTGCTGGNAAAAATTTCTCAAAGATCTACATGAAAACATGAACAAGCAAGTGAAGGATATGAACAAAACCATCCAGGACCTAAAAACAGAAGTAGAAACAACTAAGAAATCTCAAAGGGAGACAATTTTGGAGATAGAAAATCTTGGGAAAAAATCAGGTGATGCAAATATCAACAACAGAATACAAGAGATAGAAGAAAGAATCTCAGATGCTGAAGATACCAAAGGACTCATGGACTCAACAATTAAAGAAAATGCAAAATGCAAAAAGATTGTAACCAAAAACATTCAGGAAATTCAGGACACAATGAAAAGACCAAGCCTAAGGATTATAGGTAGAGAAGAGAGTGAAGACTTACTACTTAAAGGGCCAGCAAATATCTTTTCTTCCTAACCTAAAGAGTGGAGATGCCCATGAATATACAAGAAGCCTACAGAACTCCAAACACACTGAACCAGAACAGAAATACCTCCTGTCACATAATAATCAAAACCCCAAATGTACTAAACAAAGGAAGAATATTAAAAGCAGTAAGAGAAAAAGGCCAAGTAATAAAGGAAGAGCTATCAGAATTACACCAGACTTCTCACCTGAGACCATGAAAGCTAGAAGATCCTGGGCAGATCTAATGCAGACTTTAAGAGAACACAAATGCCAGCCAAAACTACTATGCCCAGCAAAACTCTCACTCACCATAGAGAGAGAAACCAAAATATTCCATGACGAAACCAAATTTACACAATATCTTTCCACAAACCCAGCCCTACAAAGGATAAYAGGGGGAAATCACCAATACAAAGAAGGAAACTACACCCTGGAAAAAGCAAGATAGTAGCCTTCGATCATCAAACCCAAAAGAAGAAAACCTATAAAATATAAAAAACAACATCAAAAATGACAGGAAGTAATAATCGCTATTCCTTAATATCTCTTAACATCAATGGACTCAACTCCCCAATAAAAAGACACAGACTAACAGACTGGATACGAAAACAGGACCCTACATTTTGCTGCATACATGAAACTCATCTCAGTGTCAAAGACAAACACTACCTTAGAATAAAAGGCTTGAAGACAATTCTACAAGCAAATGTTACTCAGGAAACAAGCCGGAGTAGCCACTCTAATATCAGATAACACTGACTTTCAACCTAAACTCATCAAAAGAGACACAAAAGGACACTTCTTGCTGGTCAAAGGAAAAATCCACCAAGAAGAACTCTCAATTCCAACCATCTAGCTCCAAATGCAAGGGCACCCTCATTCATAAAAGAAACGTTACTAAAGCTTAAAGCACACATTGCACCTAAAACAATAATTGTGGGTGACTTCAGCACTCCACTCTTCTCAATGGACCGATCAGGAAACCAGAAACTAAACAAAGACACAGWGAAACTAATTGAAGCTTTGGACCAATTGGATTTAAAACATATATATGTAGAACATTTCATCCTAAAGAAAAGAATATACCTTTTTCTCAGCACCACATGGTACCTTCCCCAAAATCGATCATATAATTGGTCACAAGACAGACCTCAACAAATATAAGAAGATCAAACTGATCCCATGCCTCCTATCAGATCACTATGGAGTAAAAGTAGTCTTCGATAGCAAGAAAAACAACAGAAAGCCCACATACACATAGAAACTGAACAATAATCTACTCAANATGCTCCACTATGTTCATAGCAGCCTTATTTATAATAGCCAGAAGTTGGAAAGAGCCCACATGTCCCTCAAAGGAGGAATGGATACAGAAAATGTGGTATACAATGGAATACTATTCAGCAATTATAAATAATGAATTCATGCAATTTGTAGGCAGATGGTTGGATCTGGAAAATATCATCCTAAGTGAGCTAACCCAATCACAAAAGAATACCCATGGTATGCACTCACTGATAAGTGGATATTAGCCTAGAATCTTGGAACACTAAAGACACAATCCACATTCCAAATGATGTCCGAGAAGAAGGAAGGTGTGGACCCTGGTTCTGGAAAGGCTCAATGCGTCAGTGTAGGGGAATACCAGAACAGGGAAGTGGGAAGGGGTGGATAGGGGAGCAGGGGGAGGGAAACGGGCATGTGGGACCTTTGGAGGGTGGGGAACCAGGAAAGGGAAATGAAATGTAAATAAAGAATATATCCAATAAAAAAATGAAATTAAATACTTCCTGGAATTCAATGAAAATGACACAGAATACACAATAAAAACAGCATAAAAAGGAAAATTCGAACCACTAAATGTCCTTCTAAAAAAATTAGAGAGATCTTACACTAGCAATTTAACAGCACTCCTGAAAGCCCCAGAACAAAAAGAAATAAACACACCCAAGAGGAGAGGAGAGGAAAGAGTCAAACTCAGAGCCAAAATAAATAGAAACAAAGAGAATGAYACAAAGAATAAACAAAACCAATAGCTGGTTCTTTGAGAGAACAAACAAGATAGATAAACCCCTAGCCAAACTAACTAAAGGACTGAGGGGATTGCAACCCCGTAGGAAGAACAACAGTATCAATTAACCTGACCCCTCAGAGCCCCGGAGGAATAAACCACCAACCAAAGAGTATACATGGGCTGGTCCACGGCTCCCATTACATATGTAGCAGAGGGCTGCCTCATCAGGCATCAGTGGGAGGGAAGGCACTTGGTCCTGTGGAATCTTGATGCCCCAGAGAAGGGGGGATGCTAGAAGGGTGATGTGGGAGTGGGTGGGTGGGTGGGGAAGTACCCTCTTAAAGGCAAAGGGGAGGGGGTGGGGTACAGGGGGATGTTTGAAATATAAAAAATAAAATGATTAATAAATAAATATGTATATTAAAAACTTTTAATTTGATAGAGAAATAATTACGCATGATTTCTTGTRAAGAGAACATCTTTGACTCACCTGCATCCATGGGGAGTTCATAATTTTAAAGTTTTCATTGAATTTCTCCATCAAGTTAAGAAAATTCTCATCTTTATAATCAAAACTATTGTGTAAAATAACTGAACAGATCACATTGGAGGGAGCACAGCTCAGGATGAATGTGGGATCACAAAGTAAGCCTGAATGATTGAAAACAGTTTAGAATATCATTAAAACATGCATGTAAAAGTACTTAAAGTTTAAAATGCCATTAAAACATCCATGTAAACATCTTTATCTCTAAACTATAAATAAATAAATAAATAAATAAATAAATAAATAAATAAATAAATATTTTAGAATCCCTAAGGAAGTATTGGTGCAGAAATTATAATGGCAAGAATTTCCACATGCTTCCAATTAGAATGTCACTGTTTCTTTAGTCCTAGCTTGCTTAATAATCATTGGCTAAATCTTCAACAACTGCTCCCTTTGTAAATATCACTCTTTGGGAACATTCTAAGTTAAACTCTAAGAAAATACATTATCATTTTTGTTGTTGTTGTTGTTTTCAAGACAAGGTTTCTCTGTGTAGCCTGGGCTGTCCTGGAACTCTCTTTGTAAACATGGCTGGCCTCAAACGCACAGGGGTTCACCTCCCTCTGCCTCCCGAGTGTTGGGACTAAAGGTGTGTGCCACCACTGCCAAGTTATACAGTATCTTTTTTTTTTCTGTTGCCAAGAAGTATATGCTGACAGGAACTGGGTATGGCTGTTCCCTGAGAGGTTCTACCAGCACCTGACCAATACAGATGCAGATACTCACATTACCACTTTTTAGAACACATTAAAATTCAAGTTTTCCATGTGGAACCTCATCTCTCTTTGCAATTTCTACACAATTAAGGAAGAAAGTAGCAACCTGGAAACATTTTATGCTGAAGAAGTCATGTCCACACAGTCAGCAGAGAAGATGACCAAAGAGAAAAGGTTTACAGGAAATGTATGCATTCACAGGACAAATTTGAAAGAGCAGAGTTGGGATCAACATGGCGAGGATGTAGAGAAAGAGGAACACTCCTCCACTGCTGGTGGGATTGCAAGCTGGTACAACCACTCTGGAAATCAGTCTGGCGGTTCCT
>BDUI01005179.1:25459-37085 GCA_002335545.1 Apodemus speciosus
AGCTTTAAGTATATAATTTTTAACCTCTTAGAAAGGGTGAGTGATATGTTATGAAACTATTACTGTGCATGGCTCAAATTCAATGCACCACGAAGGAGCTCCATTAATCCTAATTTAACATGCATCTGCTCACAGTTTGGAAGAGGAAATTGGCTAAGAACTGAAGAAATGGTCCGTATTCATTTGCAGGCGCACACATACACACAAAAGGCTCTTGGCTCATACAAGAGGCCGGAGCGACTGACTGCCGGGTGCCCAGAGCTCTCCAAGCTAGAAGACCAGGGCAGGGACAACCTTTCCCTTCTTCCCCGCCGACCCTCCTTGGCCAGCTCTCTACTGGACTGAGGCAGTGACCATTCTACTCTGCAAATCACGGCTGCTTAAAGCCGTGAAAGGTCAAATGCTGGAGCCAGCCCAGCTACGAAGGATGTGTGGGAGCCACAGTCCCTGTGGGCATTAAAAAAAAGGGAGAAAAAGAAAAGAAAAGAAACTGGAAAAACTTGGGGGCCATTCGAGGCKTACATCAAGTGTGCAGAGAGTTGTTAGTGCAAGCTAAGTTAAGGAAAGCATCTGGGTGAGAGCAGTAGCTAGGGTTAGAAATGAGGCTGTTTCCAGGCTGAGCTCTGAAGGGTAAGGGGGCGTGGCCAGRCAGCGTTTGGGAAAATGGGAGCTACAATCCGGAGTCTGGGTTCTCATTATCTTCGTCTAACTGTCTAGGACCAGAGACAAGAGGTCTAACTGCAGTAGATAATCTTCACTGTCACCTTGACTGTACTTAAAAGCACCTAGAAAGTAGGTACACCCTTTGATGAGGTACACCCAGGTGTGTCTCAGTATATTTTCAAAGAGGAGGAACTGAGGAAGAAAAACCCACSCAGAACGTGGGTGTCACTATCCTGTGTGCTGGGGGTGTGGACGGATTAATGGTATGGGGGAGGAAACTCATTGGATTCTGAGATTCAACTCTTCTTGGCTTCCTGAGCACCTCGTAGTCATTGTCCACCGCGGACTGCCATCCCATGATGCTCTGCGTCGTAGCCTGCCCTGCATGGCGAGCTAAGTGGCCCTGTTGGAACTGAGTTCAAGTTATTGATTACTATGATAAGCCGCTTCTGCCACTTATGAGATCACATCAACAGGAAAACAAACCTACTGCTAGAGGCAGGCTGCAGAGGTTAGACCAGGCTGCTCAGAAGAAGAGAGTCCGCCATCTTGCCAGATAGCGATCCAGCAGTATCCTAATTAGGACGCTGCATACAGCAACAGCTTTCCAGTGTAAGGACCAGAAAATCACTCACTTCCTACTGGACTGGTTGCACTTTCCGCACCACAGCCAGGCTACTGCACTGTTTGTMCCCCCCTCCCCCCATGGCTGTGACCAATATCTGGCCAAAAGCAACTGAAGGGAGGAAGGACTTGTTTTGGCTTCCGGTCTGAGGGGATACAGCACATAATGGAAAGGGGGCGGGGGAGATGGTGGAGGCAGCCGGAGAGAGAGGTGACTAGTCACAGGGAGCAGCTGTAAAGAAGAAACCGTTTTCTGGCTGAGTAATGCACCATCCTGCTTCTGATTCTGCGGTCCCACTCAGTATGACGTTGGTTTTATGTCCTGTAGCCAGGCCCTGCATCACAAAGGTCCCACAACCTCTGAAGCCGGTACCAGCCGCTGGGAATTAAGTATTCAAGCACCTTTGACTGTGGAGGACGCATATTTGAATTTGAGCAGTCCTGTGGGTAAACCTAGGGTGCACGGGGTCGGGGTATGGAGGGGGTGATGGGCTGGGGAAGGTGTCTCTGGTATCCCACTTGCCCTGTCCGTTCCCACAGCCTTCCCCAACTCTGTTTTTCTTGAGAGGAAACCTGCGTTCTGAGCCCATCCCATGGCCTTTGCCGTTCCGATGATAATAGGTTTGTATCTGCAGCTGAATCAGCCTGTGCCTGTCCAGCCATCTTTAGCTCAAATTAATCACAGCTTTTTAACTCAAAACAGTGCAACTCTGATCCCAGCCAATTAAGTCTGCACTGTTTAGACAAAGAGACTAATATAACTCTGAAAAGCCTAACCTTTGGCCGCAGCGATGTCTGGAGATAATGAGCTCTATTTCAGTGGGTTGGCTTTGTGGAGAGGTATGCCGCGGAAGGCAGCATCTATTTGTAGATTCTGCATCGGCAGGAGAAATACACCAGGGCTCACAGGCTCTGGCCCTGCACTTGCAAGTGTGAATGAAGGAGGGTGGGGTCCTTGGAGCCTAACTCAGACTGGAGGGTTTGAAGACGCAGACACTTTTCTCTCTAAGAAAATCCAGCTGACTCTGATAAAGGAATCAGCAGAGAGCGCTGCTCCTTTACATGGTTTTATGGGCGATTGTATTAATTACTTTCTGTTGCTGTGATAAAACACCCTGACTGAAAAGCAGCTTCTAGAAGGAAGGGTTTATTTGGGCTTATGGTACCGGAGGGGGAAGAGTCCATCGTGATGGAGACAGAACGGCAGCAGGTGGCAGGCCTGGTGGCAGGCCTGGTGGCAGGAGCAGGCAGCTGAGAGCTCCCATCCTAACCACGAGCATGAAGCAGAGTGTGTGAACTGGAAGTGTGCAAGGCATTGTCTGCAGTCCCACCCCTCCTCTGACAGGCCTCCTCCGACAAAGAGGCACCAACCTAAACTTCCTCAAGTCATGCCACCAACTAGTGACCAAGTGTTTAAATGCCCCAAGACCGTGAGGGGACAATTCAAATCACCGCAGAGCTAAAGGACAACTGCACAGATTTTAGGATGGCAGCCATCGATCTGCACAGYACCTTGGACAATGAAGCCAGAGTCTCCTGCGGCTGTGACTGAGTTTGACTCTGCACCCCGGTGTTTCGGGTTTTGAAAACCTGGTTCTCCATACAGGAATTCATTGGACCTTCAGAGATAGGGCTAGTGGTAAGCCCTCACTGGGACGCAATTTTCTGTCTTGTTATTTGATTTCTCTCTTAATGCCATTGGCCATGCTGTGATGTATCATCAGAGCGGCCTGGATGAGCTGATACGTGCTGTTTATGGTTTTAGATCCTAAACCTTTAAGCAAGGTAAATCTCTTTCCAAATTACCAAGCCTTGGGTGTTCCATGATAGTGACAGAACACAAGTGCGGTGTTGTAGGCTGAGCTTTGGTGTGATAATTTAGTTCCATGGACKGTCACGGTGATGTCATAGGTGCGAGAGTCACATGAATGTGCTAGTTCCCRAAGAAGTCCGAGAACCCATCCAGGAAAACAGTCRGCTCAGGGGCTTTAGCCAAGGCTACTGAGATCAAACAAGAAAGCTGAGCTGAGTCTTGAACGATGTAGGCAGTTTCTCTTGGAGAAGGATGTCAGAAAGGAATCCCAGGCAGGAAGTGACATTGCAGGCAAAGGTATGAGTCAGGAGGCCCGGTGGAAAATCACCAGCCTCTCCTCAGAGCTGGAACATAAGAGTCTGAGCCCTTCTGTGGGCAGGGATGACACACRCAGAGCCACGGCATGRAAAGCTGTTCTCTCTAAAGTGCCTGGAGAGTAATTTCCAGACCAGTGGGGAAACGTTAAAGGTATGTGGGCAGAGCACTGGATCAGTATTGCTTCTGGAACATTCCATTGGTATCTCACAGGGCAGCTTGCTTAAATTGTTTGTCGGACCTCAGATTTCTTATCTGTGAGACAGAATGCCTGATAACATGTTTACTCTCCTACTCTCTCACCGCTCTGGACCAACGCCTGTCCCAGGTTCCTTTGCATTTGTTTTTTAAGTGCATGTCACCATACCTGGCTCTTATTTTATTTTTCGAGACAGGGTTTCTCTGTGTAGTCCTGGCTGTCCTGGAACTCACTCTGTAGACCAGGCTGGCGTAGAACTCAGGAATCCCCCTGCCTCTGCCTCCCAAGTGCTGGGATCAAAGGCATGCACCACCCCTGCCAGGCTCTGGCTTTTATTTTTTAATGTGGGTTCTTGGGATTGACCTACAGTCCGTATGTTTGCACAGCAAGCACCTTAGCCGCTGTGCTGCCACCCAGCTGCCACCTTGCTTTCCAGAGGGCCTTTCTACAGGAATCAATCCTGTCTTTTTATTTCATCTCTTCTTCGAAACTTCGCTTCCTGGAGATCTTGCTGAGCTGCAGAGATTGCCTTCCCAGAACAAACGAATTCCTGCTGAAGGCGTACAGCTCCCCAGTTCCTGTGAAAACCCACCCATCTAAGTCACTTCCTGTGTGCACTTCTCGTACCTAAGACACTATGCTCTGCCCTAATCACAGGGCAGGCACTGGGTAACACAGGTGTCTCCCGGGCCTGCAGCTCGCCTCAAACAAACCAGTCCTAAACTTGCAGGTCCCATCTGTCTTGCAGAAAGCAGGATAAAGGGTCCTGTTTGGCCCTCCAGGGGTAACCCCTGTGATGTGCATGCCTCTCCACTTGGAATCCCAAAACATTAAAACAACCATTTGCGTGGCCAGGGACACAGTTCCAACGGTAACGTGAATGCTATCACACATGGAGCCCACACAAACCTGGCAGGCACTGTAGCACACACACCTGCCACCCTAGCCGTTGTGAGGTAGACAGTTGTGGGTGCGGTCAGGARTTCAAGGTCCATCTTTGGCTACCTGAAAATGTGAGGCCAGCCTGGGCTATCTGAGATCATATCAAACAACAACAACCACTATCATCCCTTGGCATGGGGGCAGGCGTGGGGCTGTCAACAACAATCCTTTCCTGGTCCATTGCTCCCAAATATGGATAAGATAAATATGCAAAGCATATTTTTAAGGCACAACAATATTCTTGAATGGAATGTACAGGTAGTCTCTCTGTCAGGCTAACGGGGCTAAAACCYAACCGTTTGTTAAAACCTGGGTCATATGGTAGGGGAATATATGTTTCCCAGTTTGTACAGATACGCCCTGGAGGCCAGCAGAGCCGCCGCTGGTCAGATCACCTTATCTCTTTGAACCTCAACATCTTCTCTTACAAAAGTGGTCATTTGTCCTGATTTGAGATGCTCCGGCCATCCTCAGTTTGAGTCAGTGCCCCATTTGTTCCTGGGCTTCCCCATCCATCTGTCCATCTATTCATCCATCCATCYGTCCATCTGTCCATCCATGCATCAGGAATACTTTCCCCCTTCTCTACATCTCCTCCTACTGACAGAGTGGGAGACACCATCGGAGGCTGCATTGTAAACTGTAAAGTGCTGTGCAGCCGAGGCCTGCTATTAGCTTCATTGTTGAGTATGAACTTGGCCCTGGCTGTAGGTGAGTAAGACTTTCAGGGCAGCAGTATATGATTTGGCAAATTATCTCTTCAGTGTGCTAAAGGGTCCGCCAGGAGTTTGCTCACTGCAGGATGAGGGAACAATGCGGCCTCGCTGGATTCAATAACAGTGCTTTAATTATCATGATTACCTCACATTTGTACAAAGTCTTTAGTTTCAAGATCTCAAAGTACTTTATAAACATTAAACCTCTTGGTCCCCCAGGGGAGATACTAAATGGATGCGTGAGCTGGTAGGTTTCTCCTTTTCTTGGCTCAAAAGTGTTTTCCTTCTTCCAGGTGAGGATAAACGGAACTTGAGACTCTACAGAACGGCATTAGGCAGTGGAGGAGGAAAGCAAGCACAGTCCGGGCCAAGGGGGAAAGTGTGGAGCGTGGAAACACCTAGCAATTATCAGCGCCAGTGGAGTGCCAAGCCGGAACCTAGGTCCCCTTCAGATGGTCTGACAGCAGTAATTTCCTCCCACTGTATAGATAAGGAGAGCAGACTGTAGCTCTGAGAGGGTGAACTGCATGTTCAAGGTCACACAGCCGAGGAGACACAAAGACAGGTGGCATTTGCACACAAGAATCTATGAGATCCAAAGTGTCACTCTTCACTCTGGGTTCTGGTTGCATTCTGTTGCCGTGACAGATATGACCGAAAACAGATTGTGGGAGGAAAGGGCTTACTCGGCTTCCACATCCAGGTTAGAATCTGTCGCTGAGGGGAGTCTTGGTAGGAATTTCAACAGGGACCTGAAGCAGAAAACATAGAAGGTTGCTGCTTGCAGGCTTGCTTGCAGGCTTGCTTGCAGGCTCACGTTTAGCTAGCATTTGCAAATGATTTGGGACCACCTTCCTAGGGAATGACTCTGCCCGTTGTGGGCTTACCCCCACTTCTGTATCAATTAGCAATCAAAACAAGTATCAACTAGTAATCAGGACAGTCCTCTACAGGCATACCAACAGGCCTGTCTGATCTCGGCAGTCCTTCAGTTATAGCTTTCCTCTCAATGGCTCCAGACTTGTCAAGTTGACCATTGAAGCCAACTAGGTCACCCTGTGTTGAGCTGTCCACCAGGATATGGTTCGATCTCCCAGGAACCCTGTGTAGAATTCCTGCATGGAACTTACTGCTTTTCTAGCACCCTTGGCCTTGAGATTCAGTGATACTAAGTCTGAGGCTGTGGCCTTACTAAGGAGAAGAAGCCCTCACTAAGGAGAAGCCCTCAGGTACCTATTGGTGTGAACAAGTTACTCTTGTCATAGGTACCTCTAAGCACTATGACAAAATAGCATGAGTTGATGGACTTTCAAATAGCAGAAAATTATCTTCCATGATTCTGAAACAGAATTCTGTGATGAGAAAATCCAGGTGGGATTCTGGTGAGGGTCCACTTTCAAGTGACTGACTGCCATCTTTGCATGGCACCTTCCCACTCTGACAAGGGAATGCTCCAGGGTTGAGGACTTTATGACGTAGTCACTGCCAAACATTTGCCTCCTAATGCTATCTCCATGGAAGTTAGAACTTCAGCATAACTTTTTTTCAGGCCTAGATTCAGTCTACTGCACCTTAAGACTTGGAATGACTATTTTATTCTCCACACAACTTCTGTCATGTTGTCCCTTGGATAAGGTACAGAGCCCAGCAGCTGCTTTAGAGCTTATGCCAAGAAGACTCAGTCGGAAGGATGACCCAAAGGATAGGGGCTGGCATCATCTAGATGAATCTTTGTTCTTATAGCTGATGCCCAAGGCTGTTGTTATAGGCACACAGTCTCTGCACATGGCCTGAACTTCCTCAAAGCATGGCTGCCAAAGGAATCCAGGCTTCCTCCATGGCTTCTCTGGGATCCATGTGTTCTGCATGAGCCAAGCAGAAACTATTTGTTTGCTTGTTGTTTTGACAAAATTCTGATGCCCCACATGGTTACATGGTTTTCATCCATTAGTTACATGACCACTAAGTCTATCCCAGAGTAGAATGGCTGGGTATTGGCAGGACTGGACTTCCTCTGCAGGTAGATATTCTCTCTCAATATTATGAGTTCTGGAGGGCAGAGAACGTATGTACAACGTGCTTGAATTTGTAGCACCAATTTTTAATCCTTYGTCAATGAGGATTATGAGTGAAGATCTGATGAATAAATAATGCTTTCAGAGGTGAACGAATGAATGGATGGATGGGTAGATGAATGGATGAAAGGATAGGTGAATGAATGAATGGGAGGGTAGGTAGATGAATGGATGGATGGATAGATGATGTGTGGATGGATAGTTGGTTGGATGGATGCATGCATGGCTGAACAGAGGGGTGGATGGATTGATGGGTGGGTGGATGGATGGACAAATGGATGGATGGATGGATGGATGGATGGATGGATGGATGGGTAGATGGATTAATACAATCTCTCCACAGGCCAAAACCAAGGTGTTAATACTTGGAACATTATGTGGATTATGTTTTCCCATTGTATTGGAATAAATGGACTCTGGCTGTTGTGTTTTGGGAATGCTTGGGGATTTTCCAACTTCCTGGAGACCCCTAAGAGTGTGTGACCCCCACAAGAGTCTGTTAGTGTCCTAATACAGTCCATTTTCTCTCTGATCCTTGGATCTGCTTGCTACATGAGTGGGTCTCCTTCCAGAATAGTTCCCTGAGGATGTGACTGTGGCTGGCACCTGTTGTCCACAGCATGTGGATCCACRAACAAGACCAGCCTTGGAAAGACCATCCACGGGGCAACACGGAAGGTTACTCTGTGTGTGTGCACACACGTGTGCATGCTCACTCATGTGGATGTGTGTTTGTGTGCATGTGTGTGCTCACATAATTTGAATCTTCATAACACCTTTGTAAGCATCTCTTCTGCCTCCTCGGCTTAAGTTAAAGAGTTCCTTCGGCAAATTGATTAACGCAGGGGTAAGAATCGTCACAGTGAAYACTGTTGTTCCCCCAGACACATCCTCAAATTGATGTTTTCATCTCATTGTTTTTGTATTTGTTTTTTTAACCTTATCTAAAGTTTTTTTTTTTTAAACGAGAATGATTTAACAAAAGGCGAACTCTAAAGCACTTTTCTCACGGAACACGGATCTGACACGGCAAATGCCAACAAGAGGGCAAGATCTGTCTCGGGGAAGTCTTGAAACCTCTAAGTGGAATTTGCATAAAATAGTTCTGGTATTATCATCCCCCATTCTTCCCCTGACAGATATGTCAAGGCCTCGAAACCTAAAAGAACAATTATGTTATTGTACCTCTCAGAGGATTCGAGGGGTGTGCCTTTGGTGGGAAAAGTGCTATTAGGCCTTGAAAGCCGCTCAAAGGCGACCCAAGGGACTCTTTAGCTCGTCATTGTATAAAGAACGCCTTGGCTGTAAGTGTCTTAAAGTACGTTTATTCAAGGCGCACTTTGAGCTCTGAAAAAACAACCCCGCTAATAATTAATGGCTGCACATCTTTTTAACGTCTGCATTAGCTATAAATAAAGACTGTAGATGAAGTCACCGTTGATTAAGCTGAACGGTGACATGTGATGGCTCCTCATCTTCATCAGATGTAACAAATCGCTCCCAACCTGCTTTTTTTCAACCATTTAAAAAAATTAATGCATGTTGCAGAACCCACTGCTGCTGCCAACGATGGGCCCAATCAGGTACTATCAGTTCATCCTAGGTGTGCTCGGGCCACCTTAGCTTACTGCCCCAAACATCAAAGCTGGTGCTAAGAAGCCCCCTTGTAGCCTCGGCGATGAGTTGCACAGTAACGCACTGCCCCGGTCCTTGGGAGGATTTCATTGAAGAAAAAAGCAATAGCAACTTCACATGACACCTCTGGAGTTCAAGACAGAGACCTGGAGCCACAAAATGCCCTTGTTACGTAGCATGGGGCAGTGTCAAGATGAATGAGCCGGGAGACTTGAAATCAAAATTCGCACAGCTTAGCGGGTCAGAGGAATGTGGATTCTGAACGACTGAGAAGTGACATTCCCAGGTGTGGACAAGCAGGCCGTGTTTCTAAAACACAACGGAGCAGACCTTATCTTGAGAATGTTTCAGAGCCAAGTGTAGCAGCAATCCTTTCTCTCTTTTCTTCATGATTTCCTCCCTCCTTCCCTCCCTCTCTCCCTGCCTCTCCCCCTCCCTCTCCCTTCCCCCCTCTCCGTTCCTTCCTTCACCCCTTTTATCATTCCTGCATGCCTTTCTCTTGATTAGACTATATTGATCATGCATTAGTAATTGCCCCCACAGTGACCTTTCTGCATGTACACAATGTAGCTTAGTCATATCTGCCCCCCCCCATCACCCTCTTATTCCTAATGATCTCCTTCTTTCCCCTAATGTCTCTCTTTTCCCGTTGACCCCATGGGTTTAGTTAGGGTCACTTGCAGGAGTCTGGCTGTGAGGTGGGGTGGGGTTTTCAAGTCACAACCTAGCCTGTCTTTGCATCCACCAGGAGTGCTCACTGAATAAAGTAGGGGAAGCCACGTGGGTACATCCAGGCTCACGTCTAACACTCAGGGGCTCAGACTCTTGCTGCCTTCAGGATTTTTCCTTCAACTGTCTCTCTGTTGTGTCAAGTTCCCACAAGCCTTTGCGGTAGTTGTCATTCATTCATTCATTCATTCATTCATATACATGATGAGTACACAGTCGCTGTCTTCAGATACAGCAGAAGAGGGTATYGGATCCCATTACGGATGGTTGTGAGCCACCATGTGGTTGCTGGGAATTGAACTCAGGACCTCTGGAAGAGCAGTCAGTGCTCTCAACCGCTGAGCCATCTCCCCAGCCCTGTGGTAGTCATTTTTGTGTGTGATTAATCTGTGCTTCCTTCAAGGGTTACCGCCTTAAAACAAAATCACATCCTGAGCTACCAGGCAGTGAAGGTGGCTCAGAGGTAAGAGGGCTTTCCCCACAAGCTTGATGGCCTGAGTTCGATCCCTGGAACCACGTGAAACACAAGAACGGATTCTACAAGTTGTCCTACCCATCCCCCCACCCTCCAACCCCCCACACGCGAACTGAAGCACATGTGTACCCTCACCCACACTAACAATGTAGAGAGCGCACAAGCCTTCAGTCCCAGCACTAGGGAGGTAGAAGCAGGAGGATCTCTGAGTTCTAGGACAGCTTAGGTTACACAGAGAAACTGTCTCAAAAAGACCGATGATGTCGATGACGTTGACGATGATGATGATGACGACGATGATGATGATGATGATGATGATGATGATGAATCTTAAAAACCTTACAAGAATGGAAATATGGCTCCTCTTTTGCAAGGCTCCCCCCCACCCCCGTTCTCTCAACTCCCTCAGCAACGGCCTCTGCCGTGTGTCTGTGTGAAGCCTGTGTGGGCTCCATCCACCCTCACATCTGATCCTCGATGGTCAGCCTCCCCATCCGTCGTCCTCCTAACCCCTTGTCCGTTTCCCACCGAACGGCCACTGTGCCAAGTGAGGGTCTGAGAGCGACATGAGACACAGTCCCCGCCACCCCTGTACAAAGTCATAGCCCAGTAAAGGATAAAGGGAAGGACAGAGGGGGTTCTACCAAGACTGAGCGAAGCTGGTCAGAGCGGGTGCAGGCAGGCTCGAAGAGCGAGCAGGCTTAGCCAAGGAGACGGGGAAGCCCCGAGGAGGCTTGGACCGCCTTAGATGTTTGCAGCGCCGCCAGGAGGCTGATCTGGGTACACACAGCTCCTCTGGTCACGAACCGGACACGTGTAACCGGATGTGCCTCCTGGGAGAAGGGAAGGAAGAGTCSGTGACGTAATAATCCACAGGGAAGCAGATTGTTTCTTCCTTTCCTGATTGCGCTGTATTTATTAATTTTCTGTCCCCGTAAGAAAACACCATGATCGAAGGCAATGTCTAGACAGAAGAATTCATTCGGAGAGTCCATAACGGCAAGGAAAGCGGAGTAGCAGGAGCCGAGAGGCTGCATCTTCAAGGCGAGGATAGACAGTCTCAAAGCCCTCCTACAGCGATGTATTTTTTTTTTTTCCAGAAAACTTGGACATCTTAAAGGGTCCAAATAACGCCACCAACCAGGGACAGAGCGTTCAAATGTGTGAGCTTCTGAAGGGGGGGGGGCATTCCTTAGTTGAACCAGAATTCTAGAAGCAAATTCCTGTTTTTAAAAATTGAAAATAGACTCTTGTCTCATACAGTATATCCCGACCCACAGTTACCCCTCCCCAGGCTCCCGGCTCCCCTCCATATCCCCTCTTATTCTAATGCGATGGTTATAAATCAAGTCACGCAGCGCCAGGGGCCTAATTTCCTCCATCAGCCGCCCACCACACTTGGACAGAGGAAGCTGAGGTACTCATACCAGACACTCAAGG
>BDUI01005180.1:50570-63742 GCA_002335545.1 Apodemus speciosus
AGGGTGGGGGGGGGTCGCGCCTCTTCTCCAAAATGTGAGGGCCACTCGGAGGCCTTCAGTCTCTGTGGCACTCCTCCGGAAGTGGACACAGTGTGACAAGAGACATGGACAGAGACAATTCCCTGAGACATCACGTCCACGCTGTGATTGATGAGCTGAGGCCCACAGGGCCCCCCCTGCTCCCCGCAGTTCCTGCCTTCCATTGAGCAGGTGTGGGGGGGAGAAATCCTCCGCACAGCCTTGTTTTTCTTTAATTAAACATCTGGCTCTCTGTGGCCTGGGAAGCCTCAGACCCTCGCTGACAGCCCTCCCCCCACCTTTGGCATCGATGATAGGCTGGGAGGGGGAGTGCTGGGGCTCTGGGGCCCACCTGTCCCCAGACTAGTACGGGGGACCAGAGGCTTCAAGGGGACCCTGACCTCGCTGTCCTGTCCTCGCCCCCAGTGCCGCCGCGGGAGCCTGTGCTCAGCTGCCGCTCCAACACGTACCCCAAGGGCTTCTACTGCAGCTGGCACCTGCCCACCCCCACCTACATCCCCAACACCTTCAATGTGACTGTGCTGTAAGTAACTGCTCTGGACCCGTCCCAGCCCTGACCTTTGACCTCCCCTCTCCTCGTCACATCCGGAGTCCGAGACCCCAGCCTGGCCTTGGGCTTGACTTTCCTTCCTCTAGCCTGCCCCAGCCTGCCCCTTGATGTTGGTAACAGTACCTGGGCCTCATTCCTTTCCAGGCATGGCTCCAAGATTATGGTCTGTGAGAAGGACCCAGCCCTCAAGAACCGCTGCCACATTCGCTACATGCACCTGTTCTCCACCATCAAGTACAAGGTCTCCATAAGTGTCAGCAATGCCTTGGGTCACAACACCACGGCCATCACCTTCGATGAATTCACCATTGGTGCGTGCGGTAATGGGGGGGGGGGCTGCTGTGTGTTCTGGGAGCGGGTGTGTCAGGGGCATGCATGAGTCCTGCTGGCGATGCTCACACATGCGCACAGGACCTCCGTAATGCCCGTGACCGTAGGACCGTAGGACCACGGCCCTCCTTTACCTGCAGGGGAGACTCCTCCAGCAGCTCCTCTCATTGTCTCTTTGGCTCAGAGGACATGCAGCAGGCGGAAAGGCGGCGAGCTGGGCCAGACTCCTGCGCAGCTGCAGGCTCCCCCCACCCCATGCTAATGGCTTCCTTAMGGCCTGTGATGAATGAGGTGTCAGAACAGGAGACAGGAGAAGGACAGACACTGCCCTCTCCCCACCTCTTATCCCATCCAGACCCTCTGCCTGCCCTCATCCTGCAGGCTCTGCCTGCATGGAACCCACCCCAGACAAACCCTTTATCGTCTCGGAGACTCTTTTGCCTTCCTCTACTCTGTCTTCCCTTTCTGTCTTCCCCACAAGCGTCACAGCTAGATATTCAGTCAGACTGTTGCTCTAGAGCTGAGCTCTCAGATGCCGCCATTATTAGATTCCCCAGCTTACCGCTAGCCCACAGAGCATCCTCAAATCCAGCTCTTCTGAGGGAGCCGAGACTCAGTTGAGAACTGGGGAAAAAAAAAACCTGAGGGGAAGCTGGCAGGGGCCGTGAGTGCTGTGCTGTAAGAGGGTGATCTGGGTGGCAGTAGAGGTGATGGTGACTGTGGTGCGGGTCTCACACCGGCTTCGTCTTCAGGATGCTGGACACCGTGGGAATGTGATAGAGGCTGGCTGATGTTTAGGATGTTGCTACCAAGAGCTGGTGACTCTGACTAGTGACAGCCAATGGTGACAATGGGGACCCAGCAGAGGTGGTAATCAGATGCTGGTTCACTGTAGTTGCCAGAGCTGGCGACAGAGAGGAGGGACGGTGACTGTCAGTTGTTGGCATCCGAGATGGCTGATCAGGGGCTAGAGTTGACAGCAGAGGGTTGTTCCTGGAGGCGGGCACACTAATGGAGCTGTGTCTCCTGAACAGTGAAGCCCGATCCTCCAGAGAACGTGGTGGCCCGGCCAGTGCCCAGCAGCCCCCGTCGCCTGGAGGTGACGTGGCAGACGCCCTCCACTTGGCCTGATCCTGAATCCTTTCCTCTCAAGTTCTTCCTGCGCTACCGGCCTCTCATCCTAGACCAGTGGCAGCATGTGAGTACCCTGCCCTGCCCAGATCCCTAAGGCCTGAGCTGCGTGCAAGGTACAGTGAGAGAGGAGACTGTGCCCCAGGTAGGATTGGCACCAACAGGGGACCAATGGCAGGGGCACAAAGGGATCCGGTGGAACATGTTAAGAACACCCAGGGAGGTGGAGAGAAGCGCTGGGCGGGGGTGGGGGGGACAGGGCTAGCAGGGTTTCCCACTCAGTACCCTCCGCTGCCAGCCCTGTCCAGGCGTGGGGCTGTGCCGGATCCAAAGAACAGAATGGTCCCACTCCTCAGAGATCTACCGATGGGGCCAAGGGGTTAGAACCAGACATTGGGATTGAGTTTGGTCCAGGGATTGAGTTTACATCCTGAGGATTATCAGGCTCCAATCAATCAATTAGGCCTAGATTAAAGGTCAGTTTGAGGTTATAGGTCAGGCGGTGGCCTGGGCTAGGAATCAAACAGTGGACAAGGGTCAGTATGGGGAGAGATCTGGATATTGATCAAGTTATGATGGAGAGCCTAGGAAATGGCCAGGGACATGAATACTTGTGGGTTTTCTCATGTCGAGAGCCCCCCAGGCCTATAGGCTGTGGGCACTCTGGGTGGCCCTTGAGCTCTGGGCTAGGACTAGAGTTGGAAGTGTTCCATGAGGCAAGCCAGTCTGTCTCCTGGGGGTCAGCTTGGACCCCCACCAGGCTCCAGTGCCATCTCCTGATGCCTTTCTCCTGTCTGGCCTTTAAAGTCTGTAATCTGATTCCTAGGTGCCTGTCCTGGTTGTAGGCCTGGCCCCCACAAAGGCCACTCACGCTTTCACGTGTTCCCTGACAGAGTCCGGAGTTCCTCCCGCCTGGCCAGCTGCCCGAGCCTAATGCATTGCTAATAACCAGGGTCTGGTTTCACAAGCCCCCTCCCCCGCTAACGAGCTACAGGCAGCAGCTCTGCGCGTTGCAGCGCACACGCCTTGCAGTGGACCTGGCACACTGCCCACCCCACACGGGAAAACACACACACACACATGCACACGCACACGTGCACACACACACACGCACACGTGCACACACACACACACACACACACACACACACACACCTCCCAGCAGGAATCATGCTGCACTCATGCCTGGGACCAACATGCCAAGGATGGTACTGTGGGCAGAACTCACTTCGACTCTGAGAACATGCGTGTTCTGTGGTCGCAGAGACCGAGCATGTTCTACGGCATAGCGCAACCTTCTTCCAGGTCTCACAGGCGTTGGAAATGGTTAGACTTGTCTCTCATTTCAACCTGAATTTTGTGTAGAATATATTCCCTGTTCTTGATCTTGGAGAGAAACAGGTGTGTGACCGCAAGAGGAGAGTAGAGAAAAAGATGGTTTGAATATTCGGGGAAAATATGGGTCCTGAGTTATAAACCAATGGGGATGAGGTGGTAATTCACAGACTGTCTCAGCATGGACACGGGTAAGGCAGGCACTGGAGTCCAGTGTGGGAATGCTATGTCACCTGCTCTGTCCTAACTCAGCCGGGGAAGGCTTGAGGGCAGTGTCTGACACGATGCTGACTGAGGAGAGGGCTTCGAGGCCAGCGGGCGGCAGTAACAGCTCCTGTTAATTGAAGGGTCCTTCTCCTAAGGATCAGTGACAACCTAGCCAGGAGGGGCCAGGCCTGAGATTGTCACTGTGCAGAGATCTCTGGCAAGCACTGTAGTGTCTTGAGTTCACCAGCGAGGTGGCAGCTTGGTCTATGCCCTGTGGCTCTTCCCTTTGTCTTTGGGGACAGACATGTGGAGATCTGTAGGCCAAGAGGAGGGAGAGGGGAGCTGACCCGCCAGAGGGAATCTTTATAGATGGGGAGACTGGGGTACAGATAGGAACTGGCACACCTCCCACCGTGAGAGGAGGGCTTTGGGGGGGCACTCATCTTCCAGGGCAGGAAGTAGGATGGGCTTGGGCAGGGTCTGGATCAAGTGTATTCCATCATGACCCTGACCTTTACTTTACCAGGGCCTCCAGCATCAGGACCACAGACTCAGAACTAGAGGGACTTCCTGCACACGAGTGGAAGCACACACACACACACACACACACACACACACACACACGCACACACACACACACAGAGGCACGCATGCACGTGTATAACAGACTAGCAGGTCAGGTGGCCCAGACCTTATATTTCTGGGGAGAAGTTTGGAACGGGAACCAAAAGGGCCCTAAAGCCAGACATGGCCCAGAGCGGCCCCCTCCTTCGCCCCCACCGGCTGCCCCTGTTTACGAGGCGGCTTAATGAGGCAGCGGGTGCCGCTGAGATGAACCAGAGCCCAGCCTGGGCTTGGGAGGGGCGCCGGACAGGCAGGCCGCCCTGGAGAGTGGGGGGAAGACCAGCAGGACGAGGCCAGCGAGCCGGGGTGGGGTAGTGATGCCATGCCTCAGGGAGAAAGGAAGTCTCAATCCTGTCACCCTAGGGGCTGTCCTTCCTACTTCTTGCCGGGTGGTAACACTTGAGGACAGACTTCCTGGGAGAGGCCATACTGGGGCTAGGTGGTGGTGGTGGCTCTGGGCTGATCCCCACAGTGACAGTGTTGGCTGAAGTCTAGTTGGTCGTATCCTCATGGCTTAGGCCTCAGTATAACCCTAAGGCAGGTACTGTCATCAGCACTCAGTCATAGGAATGGAGGCTCTGCAGCTTGGTCCCCGAGTTAGCGAGACACGGAGCCAAGCTTTTATTTTCAGCATCTTCCCTGAGGCAGGCTTTGGTGCTTGTGACCTTTTACTCGACGGACGGCACTGAGAGGAGGTAGCCCACCACCCCACCACTCCCCAGCAGTCTCCCCTTGCCAGCCCAGTGCCTTGGATAACAGCATCACAGTTACTGAGCAAAGTCCTTCTGGAGGCGTTCGAGCCTCCCTCGTGCCCGAGGCCCCTCCCCTAGGTCTCCGTCCTGTTGGCTCTACTCTTCCACAGAGAGTGAAGGTCTTTCGCTGTGGCCCTCTCCCCACAGGAAGGCCCTCACTCCCTCCAGGGTCCCTCTCCCCAGATGTGTCTTTGCTTCCCTTCTGGGGTCGGGGGTCGGGAGCTCACTTCTTACCCCATCCCGTGACTGGGCCTGCAGGTGGAGCTCTCGGATGGCACCGCGCACACCATCACGGATGCCTACGCTGGGAAGGAGTACATCATCCAGGTGGCAGCCAAGGACAATGAGATTGGGACGTGGAGTGACTGGAGCGTGGCTGCTCATGCCACACCCTGGACAGAGGAACCAAGGCACCTCACCACTGAGGCCCAGGCCCCTGGTGAGCCTGCCTGTCCCCGGCTCCGCCCTGCCCCACCCCGCCCCACCCTGCCCCACTTATGCCTCAGAGCCTCTGCCACACGCCCTCTCTGGCTGTGACAGACCTACCCATCTGCCCAATACCTGTGTTCCTAGTGCTTGCTTTCTATATGTCCTTGGTAGGGACTTCTGGGTGCAGTGGTCACCTATGAGCCTTATGGGTCGGTCACCTGTGAGCGGGATGGGAAAGGCAACACTAATGCCATCAAGAAGCAGCAACAGAATGACCTCACAAAACCCCGGATTTGGGTGGGACCCAGCCCTGGCCCTGCCCTGAGTTTCCCCCATGCTCCCCAGAGACCACGACCAGCACTACCAGCTCATTGGCACCCCCACCCACCACGAAGATCTGTGACCCTGGGGAGCTTGGCAGCGGCGGAGGACCCTCCATACCCTTCTTGACCAGTGTCCCTGTCACTCTGGTCCTGGCCGCCGCTGCTGCCACAGCCAACAATCTCCTGATCTGGTAGGTTGAAGGAAGCTGGGAAGCCATGGGGAAGGAGGGTCTTAGGGACGCCTCCCTGAGTTTCGGCCCTCACGATCGGTCCCCTGCCTGTCTCCCCAGAGCCCTGCATCCCATGGGGACATGCCAGAGCACCTGCAGAGGAGCAGGAGGCCGGAGCTGAGCCTGCAGACCCCGGTTTCTATTTTGCACACGGGCAGGAGGACCTTTTGCATTCTCTTCAGACACAATTTGTAGAGACCCCGGCAGGCCCGGGCCTGCCGTCCGTCCCCCTAGCCTCATCTCACCAAGCCGGCCCTCCTTTCCATCCAGAGAGAAGGGCCATGCAGCTAACCCGCCCACCAAAGACCCCTCTCATCTTTCCCCCCTCGGGCTGGACCCTCCAACGCCAGCGACTCCCAGGAGCCCTTGGGGGACCTGAGGGGAGCCCCCACCTCATATCCATAGTTTCCTCCTCCTGCCCCAGCCTCCTGTCTGTCCCAGGGTCTCTGTCGCCACCATCAGATTATAAGCTCCTGACACTGGGGGGGCCCAGCCATCCCCCTCCCCCTGGTGCCCACACTTTTCAGTCCCTCCACCTCTGCCCCTGTTTTGTACGATCCTCCATTGGCCCTTTCCTACCCCCAGTATTTAATGTCCTGTCAGTCCCTTCTAGTCTGACTCGATGGTAACTTGCTGTATTTGAATTTTTTATAGATGTATATACATGGGAGGGAGGTGTAGGGAGTTCTCATTAAACGTCACCATTTCACGAGACCTCGGCGCAGGACGGCTTTGGGAGGGGACCGCTCCTCATTCCTGCCCGAAGGCACGGAAGGAGAGAGAAACAAGGTTGCTGAGCATGGAAAGAGGTTTGGCTTCCAGGCCATACTCATTAGGGATAATCTSCTCTACTCCTTAAGGGTTTGGGCGTCTCTGGAGTATGCAGCCAGGGGCAAACGTGTGGGAAAGGGTCTGAGTGCAGGGCGGACCCCCATGGGGTGTTCGGTCATTTGCAGAGGCTGTGCTGGTCGGTTCTGGCTCCGCTGGAGGCTGTTTCTGAGTCACACTCAGAGCTACCGTCTAGGAGTGCCCAGGCAGAAGGTGTCGTCCTAAGTAATCAGCGGGTCAGGTTAGCACTCAGCCAGGCCATGGAGGATCAGAGCTCAGAGCCCTGGGCCTAGTCAAGCAAGATGGCAGCCTGTAGGCAGAGGCTCCTTAAACATGGATAGGGCTTGAACTGGGATTTCACGGGGTTAAGCCTCAGACGTTGATTGTAGATGTAGTACTCGAGGTAGAGGGTCTGGGCTCTGGTCTGGCTCCGTACTCTTCCAGTCCCTAAACTGGGGTCTAAGTTCTGACTCCTGGCTGCCCCATACCTGCTCAAGGTCCAATCGTAGCCAGGTATGGCAGCACGTGCCTCAATCCCAGCAACTGGGAGGCAGAGGCAGGAAAGATCTGTGTGAGTTTGAGGCTAGCCTGGTCTCATAGTGAGTTCCAAGACAGCCAGGACTATGGAGAGACCCAATTTTAAGGTCCAGTTTTGCTCACAGAAGTCACTTTACTAAAGTTCCTTTGCCGAAAACACCCAGAGCTGGAGTCAGGCCGCCAGGCTTGTGATGTAGAACGGGAAGAGGCCAGAGTCCCAGCCCGGGAGGCAGGCTTGGCCTTCCTCTGCAAGGAGGGAGGTGTAGTCAAAACCACAGACACCAACATCTACTCTAGTGCACGCTCCCCAGAGCAGGTGCTGGATGCCACCAAGAATCCCCCTGATGTCACCACAATGCCACCCTTCTCAGACCAGGTACTTTTCAGTAGCCTCGGCAGGCCCACATGGGACTGTGCCCTAGGAGGAAGATCACAGCATCTGGGGCACTGGGGCATCTGCTACACATGGCACAGACGGAGTCAGTCCCCTGGAGGGTCTGAGGAGCAAAGATGTCCTGTCCGCCGGGTCTGCTCAAGGGAGGGACTTGTCAACAGAAAAGGTCTAGCCCAGAGCAACCTGTGGCCTTTCCTTTTGTTTCCAAGATAGGGCCTCACTATGCAGCTTTGGCTACCCTAGAACTCACTGCGTAAACCAGGCTGGCCTCAAACGTGAAGGGATCCACCTACCTCTGCCTCCCGAGTGCCAGGATTAAAGGCGTGTGCCACTGTGCCTGCCTAGCCTGTGGCTTTTCAAACTATGGGAGCCTGTGGCACCCGGACACAGACAGAGACCCCCAGAATGGACAAACGGAGAAATAGCCGTGGATCTGCACCTGCGCCCTCACATTCTCCCGCCCCCACATTCTGCCCGTTGCTTTAGGGCCAATGAGGTGTGGCTCAGGCGAGGTCCAGCAAGGTTATAGAGAGATCAGGGGTTACCAACTCTCTCGCCAAGAATATCATATCTCTGCAATGTGTTAGAACCTTGCCCTTGTCTCTCTTTAAGGTGGGTGGGCTGAAATTAGAGGGTGTCTAGCCTGTGCTGCCTTTCTGACTTGAGAGCCTTGGTCAGCCCTGACCCACCCACCGCCCACCCAGGGCTTGGGCATCAGCAATCTGGCCTCCATTAGCAACATGGGAAAGCAATTATGTTGGGCCTGGGAAGGAGGGGGCAGAACGAGGAAAGGGGGCCTGCTCGAGCCTTGGAGGCTGATGTGGGGAAGAATTGGGCTATCTCCCTGCCCCCAACTTCAAGGGATCACCCTTGTCCTAAGCCCTTCTGGTCAGTGTCATTGATTCTGAGGGTGGTTTTCCCTCCTTGCAAGTCCTCTCCCCTTCACCTCATAGACCGTTCACTTTCGAGGGTCTTGACTACCGGCAGCCACTGCCCCCTTGCGTACCGGCTCTCTACAACCCTTCGCAAGGGTGGTTCTGGGCGCCCAGATGAGTATAAGCCTCTGTTCTTGGAGCTAAAACAGAACTCAGAGAATTGGAACGTTTCTGAAAGGACTGGATCCCCAGCCAGGGCGGCAGTGGCCCAGTGGTCCAGCCTCTCAGACATTGGTTCTGTTTGCTCCCCGAGGCGCCCTGGGAAGGGGATACCCACTGTGTTTGATCTCTCTATCCGTGGCTACAGGACCTCCCCCCTCCCACGGTGGCTCTGCTGTGTGCTTAGAACTCTAAGCCCTCACCCCTCTCCTCTCTGACCTGATTCCTGTCTCTATATTTGTCTCTTTCCTATTCCTGTCTCTAAATAAGTAGTCTTTGTCCTGGTCCCAGTCTCTCTTTTTTGAAACTTATTTTGTTTTAATTAAATACATGAACACACACACACACACACACACACACACACACACACACACACATGAATGGCTGTCTGTGGAGTCAGAACTCCTGGAACTGGAGTTACAGACAATTGTGAGCTACCTGGCCTGGTTGCTGGGAAATGAACTGGGAAATGAACTCAGATCCTCTGAAAGAGCAGTGCACACATTTTTTTTTTTTTTTTGAGACAGGGCTTCTCTGTGTAGCCCTGACTGTCCTGGAACTCACTCTGTAGACCAGGCTGGCCTTGAACCCAGAAATCCGCCTGCCTCTGCCTCCCAAGTGCTGGGATTAAAGGTGTGTGCCGCCACCACCCGGCTAGCAGGGCACACTCTTAACCACTGCGCCATCTCTAGCCTCTGCTCCCAACCTTGGCATCTCCGTATATCTCTGTCTTATCTCTATCTCTTTCCTGTCTTTTGTCTCTTCTTGGTGTTCTTTTCCCTCTTTGTCTATCCCTTGCTCTCTAACTTTTTCCTAGCATCTCTCTCCTCTCTCTCTTTCTCCCCCTCCCTCCGTCTCTCCCTCTCCCTTTTTCCCTATCCCCCTCTGTATTTCCCTCTGCCTCCGTCTCTCAGGATTCCTGTCCTGGTCTCTGTGTATATGTGCCTTTCTCTTTGCCTATGTCCAGCTCAGTCTTGGTCCCTCTTCCCAGACTCAACCCCTCCCCTTTTGTCCCCCTCTGAGTTCCCACTGCACATGCAGACTCAGTCTGTGGCCTTTGCTCCTTTCTGTCCCAAGCCAGGGTCTGTCTGTTCTAGATTCTGCTGCCCCCTCTCGGCCACGTGCCTGCCCTTCATTCCTGTTCTGAGGCCAATGTCTATCAACGTAAGAATCCTGGGTTTGCCTCTCAGCAGCAGGTGGGGCAGAGGTAACACTCCTGGGCAGCTCTACGGCTTCCAATCACAGGGCACTTACAGGATGAGATTGGAGATCCATTGTCGTAAGGAGAGAACAGAGTGCTTGCCTCTGAACCTCGGTGCTGTCCTGTACCACTGCATATCCTTAGGCCTGCGTGCCCACTGTATCCACAGCCGAGAGCGCCTAAGAAGGTTCCACCTCTCTGATAACTAAGGGCTAGAGCCTGTAGGAAGGAAGRACTGGGGTATAACTGCCTCCACTTTCAGCTCTCCTGAGAGGTAAAAAAAAGAGGCCTGAGCAGAGCAGCAGGAGAGACCTTACCTGGTAATGACGTTCTGAGGGGGAGGGCTAACTGCTGGTGAACGGTGAGAGGCCTGGGTAACAGGATCCCTTCGAAGGGAGGCTAGTCTGGTGCATGCGGTCCAGGAGAGGGTTCGAAGGTCCTGGCTGAGGAGACTGATCTGAAGACATCGTGTATCTGAGAAATGAGATCACTAACTGGTCCTAGTTTGCCCGGGACTTTCCCAGGTTTAGTACTAAATATCTCAAACCTTGGGAAACCCATCCCAGAGCCACTCTATCTGCAACAGCTTAGCTGCCCGTAACAGTCTTAGTGGATGGGACAGACTGGAGGATATTGTAAGGTCCTAACCTGACAAGTTACTTTGAAAGAGATGCTGGTCTAGGCCAGAGTGAGTCTTCGTTGACTGGGTAACAGGCCAGGACAGCGGCTTGGGGAGTGGCCACCAGGGGGCAGAGCAGGTTCTCAGGAGGCTCGGGCAATGGCCCCAGGGAGAAGCTGGGCTGTTTGGGGCTCTGTGCAGAGGGACTAGGCAGAGCAGCAAACGCTACTGTGGCGCTGCGTGCGGCCACTCGGTGTTAGGTGTTAGGTGCCTGGATGTACAGGGCACATCTGCGCGGTGTGTCTGTAGCTTGTCTGATGTGGCCACAGATGAGGCCTTTGCTGTAGCCGTAGAAAAACAGGAACACCAAAGGGATTTGGAGGAATCTCTCAAATAACAACAACTCCCTTCCCAAAAGTAACACAAGATTTGAGTTCCCTTTCACAAAAGCGGCACTCAGCAAAGATGAACTGACAAACGAGCGCCCACACTAATGGTGGCCTTGCTGTTAAGTGCATTAGGCACAGGGAAGGTCAGTGCGTGGCTGCGAGGGGACTTTTTAGAAGCCCCATGAGGGTCCTGGGAGGACAAATACCCATGCATTAGCAAGGCTGACTGGTAGCCCTGGCCACCTTGAGGTGGTGTGGCAGACCAAGGGTGACAGCTGTTTCCAGGGGAGGAGAAATTGGCTGGGAGGAGAGGAGAAGACACAGAGGGAAGCAGGAGCTGTGCGCACAGCAGTTAAGAGAAAAAGAAGCGTGCACATGGCCTTTGGGCACAAAGACCACAGGCCAGAAGGAAAGAGCCAGAAGCCTGAGGGAAGGAGGGGAAGAAGGGGCAGGACAGGCCATGCACACACTCGCGCCAACCTAGGAGAAAACATAACCAAAGGCAGAGAAGCATATTCCCCACAAGTTCTTCCTGGTGTCGGTCTTATTAATAGTATAAAATCGATAGGACAAAGAACTGGAACCCAAGGACAAGATGATAAAACAGGATGAGGTGAACAGGGAGAGAGAACAGAGAGAAATCATACAGGACCAAAACAACAGTGTTGCAGACATAGCAAATAAGAATGTACAAAGCACACGGTGGGAAAGTGATGTGGCGGGAAGGCTGGGGGGGGGGGKGRGAGTCAGCTGGTTGGGGGGARGGGGGAGGCCGGGAAAGCACCTCGCAGGTAAGAGACCAGAACCCACGAGCAAAGGTAAGCGGTGTCTTCGGAGGCATCAGGGTGACTCCAACCACAAAGGTTACTCCAGGATCTGGAGGGTGGGGTTGGGAACTCGGGAACCTTTCTAGAAAAATAAAAACCCTGAAACCTCAGGGCTAGGGATGCGGCTCCGTTGGTGACGTGTTTGTCTAGCACGGGTGAGGCCCAAGATTTCAGTCTCAGGATTGCTTAAACCAAGCCTGCAATCCCAGCCCTCAGGAGGGTCAGGAGGTCAACACTATCCTCAGCTACATAGTGAGTTCTAGACCAGCCTGGGACACATGAAACCTTGCGGGTTTTGTTTTTGTTTTTTTAAAGACAAAAATCCAGTCAGCCAAGAAATTAATCAGAACCACAACTGAAGGAAGGAAGAGCTGTAGGAAAGGGCTGGCGGCAACRTTAATTCCATTTAGGTTAAGATTAAACTGTGGGAATTTTAGTTGCAGAACAAAATGTAAATATTATAAATCTTGATAAAATAAAAACAACATTCGCAACGTAATCTGGAGAGGAGAAGGGGGTGGAGGGACGGCAGCACTAATCACATTTTCTTTCACAGTGCAGAGTCAATTAATAGTGTATAAAACTGAAACATGACAGTAAAACTCCTACTCCAGCTTCTTAATTGAAAGCATTTTTCTAAATTCAAGAGAGGTCTTTTAAGAATGACTGCTTTTGGAGGTGAAGAAATAATTCAACCTGAGTTTGTTTATTGCAGTTTTACTTATTTCTTCTCCTGGTTAAGTTCAAGTAGAAGTACATTTTCTACTTTTGGTTTAAAAAAAAAAGTCTGACCTAGCCTGTGCGGATACAGCTGTATAGACCAGCCACAGCAGCCCTGCCTGTTCTCTCTGCCTCGCTCAGTGCTTCTGTGCATGTGCACGCTAGCCCAGTGTGGCACCAAATATTTCTGGGTGGTGACACTGACTTGCAATTTTGAAAAATCACCTACAACTTTAATAACAACACTTTTGGTAAAAGTATCTACCTAAGGCTAGACATGGTAGTATATGCCTTTATTTATTATTAATTTTAGATTCATTTATTTATTATGTTTGTGGTGGTCTACCTGCATGTGCACCTGCAAGGGGAGAAGAGGGCATCGGATCTCATTACAGATGGTTGTGAACCACTATGTGGGTGCTGGGATTTGAACTCAGGACCTTTGGAAGAGCAGCCAGTGCTCTTTAACCTCTGAGCCATCTCTGCAGCTCGGGATAGGCTTTTAATTCTAGAAATCAGGAAGCAGAGGCAGATGGATTTCTGTGAGTTCAAGGCTAGACTGGTCTACGCAGCCAGATTCAGACCATCTAGTGCTACATAGTGAACTCTATCAC
>BDUI01005180.1:72780-84724 GCA_002335545.1 Apodemus speciosus
TCTACTCAGCCTTTGGGGCACATTCTAGATCCAAACTCCATCAGTTTGTGAGGATTTGTCTGTCAGACAATGGGCAGACAATATGGACCGCTTGCCATTCTGCTGCTTCTGCACCGGCTTCTGGAAGCCCGGCACCCCACTCAATGGGGTCATCACGTGCGTCCTGGTAACTGTTTGGCTCCTGCGTCCTGAGCACTTGTTGAGTAGGCCAAAGTTAAGCAAATCTTAGTACTTTCTGAGGAATCTCAGACTGTATCCTAAAGGAAGCGGCAGCGGCAGCAGGGGCTGCTCCACCGGTGTCTCCTTGACCACCTGGGGTCTAGGTCCTAGACAGTAAGATTTTAATGTTTGTAGTTGTCAGAAGTCTTCTTTTCACCATGTGGACCAGGCGAATATTGGAGACCATCTGAGAGTGGAGGCGACCAGGGAACGTGGCAGCTCTAACAGGGGCAGTTTCGGCCAGTGCTGACTCCTTGAGCGAGCTCACCTACTTTTCTGACTTAACTCTCACCCTGTTACAAAAACTCACCCGACCTCGTTCCTGAACCTGGGAGCTGTTTATCTGTGTCTGCTGAACAGCTCCGCTGGAACATTCTACCTCAGATTTGACATCTCCAGACATTACTGCCTTAGTTCTCTGCTGAAACTTACGTTTAAATTATATTTATCTAGTGGGATAGATTTATCTAGTGGGCAGCTGTGTGCTATAGGGCGTACGTAGCGTGGAGGGCAGGGAACGGCTTGGTGGAGTCAGTTCTCGCCTTCCACCGTATCATTCCAGGGACTGAACTCAGGCCATCGGGCTTGACGGCAAGTGGTTTTTCCAGTTGAGCCGTCTCAGCATCCCGTCTTCTGTGTTCTTTATCATGGTGCATTGCTTCACAGTGTTACAGCTGCTAACCAGTTATCCCAGAATGTCCCCTTCTTACTTCCCCAGTCTTCTGAGTTGTGTCTACTGATACCCCCAGTACCCTCCTGCTCTGCCAAGGACGTTTTTTTAGCCTCCCCTCCCCCCCCCCCCCCCCCCCCCCCGAGCAATCAATGTGAAAGATAGGGGTATCTTTCACTTTTAGATGCGTTCAAAACCCCTTTCCAACCAATGGCCCAAATCATCCTTCTAATTTCTGGCTGTGATCACATCACTCCGATGATGCTCAGAATTCTTCAGTGACTCCCCACTGTTTCCAGGATGAAATCTGAACCCCTGTGGCTAGGTCACAAATTCACTGGCTTTATACTCAGATGTGTGACCATATGTCTCTCTCTTTCCTATAACTGATGTGATCCTTCTCACAATACCCCCACCCTGCTGGGTAACAGGGGGAAACTAAAATTAATCCATCCCGACAAACTCCACGGGGTCCGTAGTCTATTTTTCGACAGTCTCTAACACAGCAGCTTTAGATGGCTCAGCCATTGAGGTGACTTTATACTCCCCTTCTCCTCTCAGAAGGAGGAGACCTGCCCCTTAGCCACCTGGTCTTGGCTTGTCAGCTGACATTTGTTGAGATGTAGTTGGTATGGTATGAATGAATTAGTGGAAAACCTAAGACGTAGCTATTGCTATGACCATTTTATGGAGGAGAAAGCTGTGTTTAAGAGAGTTAGGAAGTGGAGACAGGAACCAGCACCACTGTGACTCCAGTATGCATTTTTGCTGTGAGTGTAGTATTCCAGAGAGAAGTTAAGGCTGGATGTGGGCCATGGATTTCTTTCTGTCCAGGGACAATATGTGGTAGAAGGCACACATTAGAACTCTCAAGAATCACTGGGGGGCTAGAAATGTCACTTCTTGCATGTGTGAGCCCAGTGCCCCAGGTCACTAGCACTGCCACTTAAGGGTCTGAGAGTGGAAGGCCTACTTGACTGCTCCGGTCCAAGCTACCTTGATCTCAGAACTATTAGGATGGAGGGAGAGTCAGGCCGTCCATGAGGCCTGGATCCAGCTCGGCCAGAGCTGAGCCACTCTTGAGGTGTCTCAAGTTCCCTCCAGCAAGCAAAGCAAAGGCCTGTGACCAACACTGGGTGAGAAATCAGGAAAACGCGACAAAGGTCGTGTGTTCCCAGTGATTACACTGTTCTTAGGACTAGGGACAATCTACAGGCACTGTAAAGTGGACATGCAGGAGTCTACACTCTGCTGGGAAAGGGATATGAAGAAAGATAAGAGGTGAGGAGGGTCAGGTGTGGGGGACACATGGACTTTTTCAGATAATAGAGACAGACTTCTCCCAGATATGGAAGGGTGAACGCTTCGTATGTGGGGATGTTTTCCAGGTGTGGAAGGTACGAGAGATCTCTGCAAAAAAGTGGGCTGGTCCTTCACCCTCTCAAAGGATGGTTCAAAACAAAGTGGCCCCTATATACCCCTCCTCTCACCCTTCCCAAGCCCCTCCCTCCTCCTCTCCTGCACTAGGATGGTCGTGTCTCACCCCAGAGCACAACCAATGGCGCGGGAACTTGGCCGGGACAGCCAATTGAACGGCGGCAGCGGCACAGAAATGGCTCCGCCCCCAAAGGGCCGCAGGCCGCTGGCCACACGCGAGGCGGGGCTCTCCGCTGTTTTTGCTGTCCGCCGAGCTCAGCCGAGCTCAGCCGACTCCCTCCCGCCGTAGCCGAGCCCAGCCGAACGCAGCCGAGCCCAGCCGAACTCCTTGACGCTCCTGCCGCCGCCGCCCGAGTGCCGCCGAGCGAGAAAGCGAGCGAGCGAGCTAGCGGCCCCGGCCGCGGAGGAGGCGCCGCCCCAGGGGGAGGAGGTGCCCGCTCTCCGCAGACCGCCCGCGGCAGAGGCCGGCCCGGTCGCGCCCCGGCGGGAGCGGCCGGCGGAGGTTGCGCGGCCCAGGGGGAGGGCCCGGGGAGTGGACGTCGCCCCTGCCCGCCTTCCGCCGCCCCCCGCCCGCAGGCTCTCGAGCCTCAGTCGGCACTGAGCATCCCGCTGTCCCGGACCCTCCCGCGGGCGCGCACCGGGCTCAACTCAGGTAAGGGGGGGCTCCCCTGCGGGCAGGGGGTAGAAAAACAGAGATCTTGGACGAGTATAAAGAGACAGTGACCCACACAGAGACAGAGAGACACACAGCTTGGAGGAGAGATAGACACAAAGGCAGAGACACATGCAAGACGCAAAGAACCACCGATAGATACCGAACCCGTGGAGACATGTCCCCGAGGGCAGAGGGACATGCAGTCGTGAAAAGAGACAGAGATACACAGAGAGAGTGGTAGAGAAATGAGACACATAAATGAAACACTCCAGACACTCAGCGACAGGGACACAGAGAGACAGGCAGCCACACACCTTCAAAGAGGTGTGTTTGCAGAGGCAAGGATGCAGACCCAGCAAGGGACAGGGGGACAGGAAGATGTACGTCCAGACACACACCTGACCCAGAGAGGCAAAGTCCCAAGGAAAGGTACACCTGGGCACACAGCCCTGGGTATGCAGGACCCACACGTTCCTGCTGGGGCCTCCACAAAGTTCCCTCTGTGAGCTGGCACCTCTGCAGGTCTCCTGGACTGGCTGACTGCAGCCCTCAGAAAAAGAGAGGATGCCCTCGCCACTACAATGACGGTCATAGTCTTCCTCCTGGGCTTTCAGGCACCTCAGTTCTGCCCACCAACAGCATGTCTGAAGGCTAGAAGCTTGGTGGGCAGGGCTCGGCTGTACCCACCAGTGCCAAGGAGAACGAGAGAGAGCGAGAGAGAAAGGCTGCCTGCCTACTACAGCTTCCCCATTCTGACTGTACCACAGCACCCAGGGGCTCGGAGCCAGGCCTGAGGGTGGGGGTGCTGGCTTTGTGGGGTACCTGAGCCTGCTGGGACTCAATGCTCTCTCTGCCTGAGGCCAAAGATGGAAGCTGACCCCCTAGGCTTTAGCCCACTTCCTCCTCCTCACCTGCGTCTACTTTCCTCTGTACCCCCCAGGCTCAGGACTGCAGGTGGGCATCTTCACTGCCCGGGAGTCGTTGTGTGTGGACAGGACAGCCTCCTTGGAAAGTCGGCCACACCAGAGCCGTGCCTCGGCATGGGCCTTGCCAGTGAGGCGGCTCCGCTGTCTGCGCTGGCCTGAGGGTGCTGCCCGTCATGGGGGCAGCCATCTCCCAGGGGGCTCTCATCGCCATCGTCTGCAACGGCCTTGTAGGCTTCTTGCTGCTACTGCTCTGGGTCATTCTCTGCTGGGCCTGCCACTCTCGCTCTGCTGAAGTCGATTCTCTCTCGGAATCCAGTCCCAACTCCAGCCCTGGCCCCTGTCCTGAGAAGGCACCACCACCCCAGAAGGCCAGCCATGAAGGCAGCTACCTGCTGCAGCCCTGAAGGCCCCTGGCCTGGCCTGGGGTCCTGGACCTGAGCGTACCTGAGTCAGAGCGTGGAATCGGATCCCAGGATTCGGGCAGCCTGGGGTCCAGAATTTAGGGTCCGGTCGATTTGAAGCTGGACCCAGCAGCCTAGATTGTAGCCAGCCTGGCTCCAAGAGAGGCCTGAGCAGCCCTAGGGAGACAGGCCTGGAGTGGGGGTTAGGAGTTGGTGCTAGGGCCAGGGCCATCTGGACTCTGCCCCATCCCATGGGCCAAGGGCGGAGTTTACACCTTTCTGGGGCTCAGCACCTCTGGGCTCTCCAGGCTGGGCAGCAAACTGGAGTCCATGGCAATAACGGGGGGCGTCCAGGCTGGGCCCCTTCTCCGGTCCTCCCACTGTTTGTTGGATAATAAATGGAACTATGGCCTACCCCGAGATTTCTTTTCTTAGGGGCTGTGTGGTAGAAAAACAAATAAAGGTATGAGATGAGCGTCCAGCTGGCCTTTATTTGTACAGAGAGGGTATAATGGGGACTGAGGGTCATGGAGAAAGGTGATATGACCTTAAGAACCAGAATGAGAAAAGCAAATCCTGGGGGTGATCAGGGTGCGGCACGTCCTGGCTTGTATTATGTTCAGAACACGGGGCCGGGCCTGAGCCAGTCTCTCAGGTTTTGGTTTTTACTTCCCTCACGAGGTTTAGCAGTTTGTCCAATTTTGCGATCTCCACAGCTGGACCCTTCTGCACTTCCTGCCCCTTCTTCTCCTGAGGAGAGGGCAAACAGCAGTGGCAACGGGTACAGACTTGCTGCTGCTTTTCGGGGGCTGCCACGGGCTCCTCTTCCCACCCTGCCATTCCCTGAGCGTCCCCTGCCCAGTAAACATTGGATCCCTACTGGGGTCAGGTGACTCAGGCCCAGCTCTAGGATCCAGCTCTAGCCCCGAAGCTTAGCTTAGAGAGTCAAGCACTTGGAAGTGCTGAAGGAGTGGGGAAAGGCATTTATCCCCAGTCCCTCAGAGGCCTCCAGGCGCCAGGCCAGGCGGTGGAGAGCTGTAGGCTCTGGGGAGAGGCAGGCGCTGGGTATTAGGATCACTCAGGATGGATCCTGTAAAGAGGGGATAGATGTGCCTGCGGGAGAGCGAGGAGTGTGGGCCAGGCCACAGGTGTCCTCATGTGTCAGCTCAGGGTGAGGGGGGGTGCCACTTGAAGCCAGACTCGATGTGTCACGTAACCAGAAGGGGGGGTGGAGTACCAGGAGACCCATGAAAGCAGACAGAATTTAACATGTGTCTCCATGTGCTGGGGACGGTCTCTTAGCTCCTGAGTTTGATCCTGTTGATCCTGACTTAGATCCTGTCTCCTTGCTCCCACCTGCAAAGTACTCTCGTGCTTCCATTGGTCAGCTGGGCCCTGACAAAATGGAGTTTTGGACACAGGCCTTCAAATTCTGAGGCAGGCCACATCGGTCAGTCTCCCTACTGTCCAGACAGTGGGATGCGGACTCTGCCACCTGCTCCCTTCCGTCGGTTCTCTGCCACCTGTACCCACTGTTTCCTGGCACCTGCCCCAGCCCCACATGCTGGGGTATAAGGTAAGGGGAGGGTGCAGAGCTGGTGGGCTATCTGCTGCTACTCAGTAGAGCTCCAGTTTCCTCTGGCCTTGCCCCTCCCCCTGCTCCCAGGTCTGCTCCTGCAGCTGGCGTTACCCAGCTCACTGCTCCAGTCAGGGGAGGCACAGGAGAGTCATTGTTTCCTCTCTCCCCATTCTCTCTCCATAATTAAGCTATTTCTCAGCTTTACCCTGCCCCTCGGAACTTCAGAGACCTGGTTTCCACTGCTGTCATTAGCTCCCCATCAGGCTGGACAAGTCCCTTGGCCCTCTGAGCCTCCTTCTCCCATCTGTACAGGAGGAAGGGAAAGATGATTCTTGACTTGATGGCATTCAGGGGAAGTTCACTGGGAGAGAGGTCTGGGCCTCTGAGGTAAGTCCTCTTGGGAGGGGCAGGAAATCTGCAGCTCCAGGGGGAGGGCTGTAGAGATGCCCAGAGGACTTCCTTCTGTATATCACTTGACTGCTGACAGGGTCAGACGGCAAGCTCTCAGGAACTTCTAATCCTCCCAAGTACTAGCCCCAAACTGTCCTTGCTCAGATCCTTGGTGATTTAAGTTTCCAGATTCACAGAGTTCAGCTCCCTCAGCCACGGCTGACCCTTGCTGTGTGAGGAGATGGAATGGTGATAAATCTTGCCTCCCGGCACTGCACGGGGTAGGACTTTCATATCTACCACGCTCGTGGCGTCAGAGCTATGCCTCTCCCCACAGAGTGGCCATCATCCTCTCAGGGGGCYGTCCACCTCTGCCATCTTAAGCCTGCCCCTCATTAAATTAAGAACAGATTTTTATCTGTTCCACAGAATTTGCTGCCGCCTCTCTCCCTCCTGAGGCCAAGGAGCTGGGCTCAGCAGAGAGATTTAGACCGTGCCTGACTCCCCCAACCCCCAAAGCCCACCGCGGCCTGTGGGCCACAGCTGCAGGCGCTTAGCAGCCTTCTGAGTATTTATAGCCCAGTCCACCCCCTCCCCCAGCTGGCTACAATTACAGGCCATCCATACTTCTAGCCTGTGCCTTCCTGGCCATGGTGGAGAATAGTCTATGCCAGTATCCAAAGGATGGTGCGCAGTCCCCGGCTGGGTGGGGACACTTGGGGAAAAAGAATGTAGCTGGAAAAGGCAAGTCCCAGACCCTGCCCCAAGCTGCTGTATATACCCCAAATCCTATCCCAGAGGTTCAGAGATGAGGGAGACTTGGCCAACCCTGAGCCCGGCCCAAAGCTGGTGAGAGGGCGAAGAGCCACTTCCACTGTCATATACACATGTGTTCTGTATTTTCAAACTGAGCCCCGAGGCTCTGGGTGCTAAGGCCTGTGCCGTGACGCTTGAGTCTTAAATCTGAATTTAGGCTCGGGTATAGAATCAAGGTCATTGATCTTGGCTTCGTGTCACACATTTGGGGTCCTTGGGCTCTGGTCTTCTCACTATTAGAGACCCAGAAGCCAGAACTCAGAAGGTGGTCTGCGCCGCTGACCTGGCTCCCCGGCTCGTCCCAGTTCAAGAACCATTGGAGCTGAAACTCTGTAAGCCCAGCAACGCTGCTGCGCTTTGAGTCCCTCTCCTGGTAGCCTGTCACGCCTACAACATCCTGCACTCCAATAAGCCAATGACGCTTGCCTCCTGCATGTTTCAAGTCCCTTTACTCCCGGGACCCTACAGGGAACTCGGACAAACTGTTTTTCCCAGACTCCCCAGCCAGGCAGTAACGCCATCCTTACCTTGAGTCCTTGCCAGAAACTTGGGGTGGCCCCTGTTCCTCCCTCTCCTCCCCCCATCTCCTGATGGCAGGCTGGACCCCCAGAGCCCATACCTTTGGCATCTTTCTCAAGTTGGGAGAGAGCTTGAGACAGATGATGTGGCCCCGGTCATCGCCCACGATGATGATGGGGTGAATGGGGTTAAAGTGCACGTGAGTGATCTTGTTCTTCTTCTTGGGCACCACGGGCTGGTTGCAGATAGCTTCATACTTGTTGACCGCTAAGTCAAACACATGGGCCTACAGAGAGGTTCGTGTCACAGTTGGCAAACCAGGCCCTGGTCTCCCATCTTGGGCTTTGTGAGAACCCTACAGAAGGCTAACAGTCAGCACAAGAGAGCTGAAGGCCCCAAAGGGATTTCATGTTTGTTTTCTCCCCCGACCGACCGAGCGAGTGAGGTTAAATAGGATTAGGGATCTTAAATGTATGCAGAATCCATGATAGCAGCAGGATGTATATGACATGGAGGGGAGACTATTAGAGGGACAAAGGGGACAGGTAATGGGATCAGACGGGGGCGACAGGGAGGGAAGAGGGTGGTCAGAACGAACTCTGATGATGTATATATGAAAATTCCGCCCAGAAGCCCAACACGGCAGCCGCCAATATCCATCTAACAGGCTTACTGTGTTCCAGGCGCTGGGCRGGAGTGTTACRAGGGCGGATCATCTGATCACACCCCTCACAGCCACTCCGCACTGCGGTTCCATTACTATCCCTATTTTATAAATGAGGACTTGGAAGCTCACTTGCTGGTAAGTGGCAGAGTCAGGGGTTTATCCCAGCTAATAAATACAAACTGCTCTGAGTGTGATACCTAAGTGCCCAATAAATGTTGGAGACTGTCTTTGCTTCTCCCGGAGTCCAAGTCACTATCGGCTCCTGCTGCCTCAGCCTCCTGCCTGTCTCCCTGCGTCGGCCTCTGCCCAGCTACAATCTGTCCTTCCTGCGGTACCCATTCCTTCCAGTCTCCTTGGAGCCAGAGTCCACAGGCTGTCGCGCCCTCATCCCGTCTTAAGCCCTCTCTGCTTTGCTCACAGTGCCCTAGACATGCTGCCTGTCCCCAAGCTGATGAGCTCATCCCCACGTCAGAACAGTGGTGTCCTGTGCCTCATTGTGGACAGCTTCCCCACCTCGTCCATYGTCATATTGCTAGTCCTGCAGAGCTCGCAAAGGGCACACACCTTTGCTTCCAGCACGCAGGAGGCAGAGGCAGCTGGATCTCTGAGATGGAGGCCAGCTTGTAAGAGAACAGGCAGAGCTACATAATAGAGAGACCCTGTCTCGAAAATGAATAAATAAATAAATAGCCGGTGCCTGTCATCCAGTTTCAGTCGGAGTTTCACTTCTTCAAAGAAGCCTTTCCCAAGAAACACCTCCCACCACCACCACCATCCATCCCACCCCACCCTTGGGTCTTGCTCTACCGTGCGATCTTGCCCGCTGACACTCGCCCTACAATCCAGACTCCCTTCAAACTTTTGGTCCTCTGGCCTCTGCCTTCTGAATGCTGGGATTACAAGCATAGGCATTTACCAGCACRCCCYGGCCTTTTTTGTTTGCTTTAACAGCTTTATTGAGATATAATTCACATGCTTATAAGGTTCATCCATTTAGCTTGCTGCAAGCACACACTTCCTGGTTTTAAGCATATTCACTTATCAAACCGTTATCACAGCAAAGTTTAAGGTGTTTCCTTCGCCCACAGGCCAAGCTCTGAGCTCATTAACAGTCGCTCCCCCACCTTTTTTTTTTTCTCAACCGTTCTATCAGAGGCAAACACAAATCCATCTGCATCTCTATGGACCTAACATGAAGCATGCCGGTCAAATCTGTTTTGGACCGACCATGTTTGTCCTTTTGTGGCTGGCCTATTTTACTTAGCACAAGCCTTCCACATCCATCTATGTTGTCATATGTTCCTTGTCTGCTGACTGTGTGCCTTGGGCATATACACTGCATTCTATTTGCCGGTCCTGACGTGATGGACCCTGGCTCCCTTCCTTGTTTGGAGATTATGAATAACGCTGCTATAAACATTCACACCCCGACACTACCCGCCCGCTTTCTGTCCTCTGCTCTGACATGGTGGGAATCTGATGCCTGTTTTGGTTTTGTTTGTTTGTTTGTTTGTTTGTTTGTTTGTTTGTTTAATCTTCTTGTCCACTATAATGTGAGCTCCATAATCAGCAGATTCTAGCCTGGAACTGAGCACCACGGTTGGTCCTAGTAATGTGTTCAGGAACYGGGCGGCCGGCYGGTGTGACTGAGTSGCTGCATTATGTCCTTGGGGCTGCAGGSGCTTTTCAGGTTGTATCAAATTCCATGAAGAAAACAAAGCTACACCTAAGAACATCCCCACAGAAAGGTGGCTTTGGGGACTCTGTCTCTCTCTCCTCAAGCTCCTCAAAACTAGTGCGGACACTCCTGGAGGTGACAGCCTCACTACCTTACAGACCAGTGACTGGCCCACAGGCTAGGCACTCACTAACCCCCTCCCCAGGGACCTCAAGGAAGACATCTTCTGGGTGACACCTCATTTCCCCCGAGGGTGGGACCTCAAGGAAGACATCTTCTGGGTGACACCTCATTTCCCCCGAGGGCCTGTTCCTCAAGGTGGACTCTCCTGATCCTTCCTTGAGGCCCCACCCCACCCCCGTGATGAAGGATTCCTCCACACTTGCCCGCAGAGCCTGACTCTGAAATACATAACCCTACTGCCCGTCATCTCCTACTGACCTGGGGTGGCATGTGGTAGCTCTCTAGGAAGGAGACGCTGAGATACCCTTTGTCTCTCTGGGGGCTCAGCAGGGTRAGAAAAGGACCACTCACCTTCCCGTCCGTGGTGACCGCGGCAAACACAGTGGAAGAGTATGGTGCCCAGGCCACATCTCCCACAGCTGAGTTCAGATCATAAATGAACATGGGGGTCCTGCAGCAGCAAGAGGAACAAGCMCATAACACAAAGGGTTCACGGGGTCAGAGCTGAGGGGAGGGCATGGGGCAGGGCAGGGCCAGGGCAGGCCCCTCACTTGATGGTGTGGTCCCAGATCTTCACTGTCCAGTCAGAGCTGCAGGACATGAAGACCTTGGTGTGGTAGGGGTTCCACAGCACAGCGTCTACCGCCATATTGTGGGCATCGTAGGTGTCCAGGAACTGGCTGGAGTAGGATTTGGAGCACTGTTGGGGGGGGGGATAAAGGATGGATGCTTAAGGAAGGGCAGGGTCAACCGTGAGAAAAGCCAGCCACAACCTTTCCCTAGGGGCCCTGGAGGATCAGCCCCCGAGCCTCTGTCCATCTGCTCCCCAACTCTGGAAGGGAGAGGAAGCACTTTAGGACTAGGGTTAGGTTGGGCATGGAGCCCTTGGGGGGTGACTGAGTAAGAAAGTGGTTTCTGTCTCCAAGACAGTGTGTCTCAAGCCCTGGGCAAAGATGCGCCACAGCCTACTTTGTCCATACCAAAGCCTGTGGGTAGACAGTGCCGTGGGTTCACTGCAGCTCGGACATCGTCCACACCACAGTAGGCAGCACCCCACCTTGACCAGGTGAGAGCAGGTGCAGAGGCAGGAGCAGACTCAGCTCTCTGGGTTTCTCAGCCATGTCTGCCCTGGCCAGCAAGCCTCTCTCCCGCCCTTCTGGAGACAAAATGACCAGCCTTTCCTTCCCCTGCCTCTCTCCCGCTGCCACTGGGAGGGGTGGAGAGGGGGTGGGGACCTCCTTTGCATTCAGACCAACTCTGGCTGGGCCTCTGGGGCTCCCGGGAGGCTGTCTGTAATTAACATTCTGAATCTCTGAGCCTAAGAAAAGCTCACAGCAAAGCTATTTCTGGACGATGGAGGTTCAGAGGATGTTCACCTACTAACACTGAGACAGGGCAGAGGACTGGCTGTGAGGGCTGTGTCCTGCCAGCAGCCATGCACCTCGGATTCAGAGATCGAGCTGCTTGATGCCTGGCCTTCAAAGCCCAGCTCAAGCTCAGATCTCCTCCAGGAAGTCCACCCGGAATGTTCCTAGCTCCCCCAAGCCCCTAGCCTCATGCCTGCCTCGTAGGAAAGGGGAAAGAGACTGGTTCAAGTCACTCTAGATTCTCCATCACCTTTTTCCGATTGTAGTCCCACTTCCTGACTCCCAAGCAGACCAAGACGTGCATGCTTGGGCTGGTGAGATAGCTCGACTGGTAAAGGTACCTTCAGCTAGCCTGATGACCCGAGTTTAACCCTTGGAAAAAGCCTACAAGCTATATCTGCTCCTCTACATGCATGTGTTGTACAAGTATGTGCCCC
>BDUI01005181.1:27515-44675 GCA_002335545.1 Apodemus speciosus
AAAAAAACGAAAACAAAACAAAACAAAAAAACCAAAAAACAAAAAAACCAGAAAAGAATCCTGGGAGAAGCCAGTCCAAAGGACGTAAACACAGAACGGCGCAACACGTGACCGACCGACGGCGATTCTCAAACACGGCTACGGATTCCCAAAAGTAGGTGCCGTCACGGGATCCCCACGTCCACAAAAATAATTTTTAAAAAATAAATCTTAAAAAAAAAACACACCTGTTGATTAAATGAATAATTTGTTTTCCGGTAAATCCATACATTCTTGGTTCCCCTCCTCCCTCAAAGCAGCCCCGGGTCCTCTCCTCCTATTGCAGGACCAACAGTAAGGASTCCTGGAACTCCATCAAAGCAGCTCACAGGACCTGGAATCTCATCYTGACAAGGATCGGCACATCCAATCGTAGCAGCTTAAAACATCATGTTTCCTGGGTTGCCAGGTCCTTGGCTAAATCCACCCATGCCCACATCAGCAGCCATGCCCCGGGGCCTCATTTGTGGGGGTATCATGATGTTCTGTTGGGGTCCCATCATTCCCTGCATGGACATCATCATGCCTGGAGAACCCACAGGCCCTGGGTGGGTATAGAGCCCAGCAGGCCCCCGATCCTTGCCAGGAATCATGCCCACAGCAGCAGCTGGATTGGTCATCAGGGTGGCTGGGCCGGGCACTGTGGATTGTGCTGGTGACATCATCCGGTGGTGAGGTCCCATCATGCCTTGCTGGAGAAAGGCTGGTGGTCTCATTGGGTTGTGGCCTGGCATGGATGGAGATGTACCAAGAGGAATGTCTGGAGTTCCTACTGGCCCGGGGCCTCCCATGCCAGGCAATGCYAATCCCATTCTAGGGGCTGGATCACTCATCATCCCCTGCATGTGTGAAAACCCAGGTCCAGGACCTTGTGGCTGTTTGCGGCCTGGGACTTCCCCTCGAGGGAAATACTGCAGTGTCTGGCTGGGCTTCTCCGATGGGATAATGCGGGAGAGATCAAACTCAGGTATTCCGGTGGCTCCAGGTCGGATTACCTCCTGCAGATCTGGGTCTGTAAACACGGAAGGCATGCTGTTCCCCAGGACAGTGAAGGAGTCAGGAGCCCCTGGGCCTCCAGGCTTGCAAAGTGCTGGATCTGCTGAACTTTGGGGCAGGTTGCTGGGACGACCAAGGGGTCCTTCTCCTGGGAAACCTATCCCTCCTGGGAAGTTACCTTGTCCCCCGGTGGGGCCGTTGTGAGGGAATGGAACCTGCTGAGGAGGAGACTGTCCTGGAGGGAAACCCTGGGGGAAGCCCATCCGTCCTTGAGGTACCAGTGGAGGCTCCTGGGACCCATGTCCCATGATAGGATTGTGTGACATCAAGCCAGGACCCATTGGGACCCCATGAGGAGGTATGCTGGGTCCCATGGCATTAGGTGAGGGCATCTGATTGGAGTGAGAAAGTGGCTGGGTCATTCCCATCGGGCTGAGGGTTGGCATCGGAACCACTGGGTTTGGACCTGAAATTCGAGGATTCTGTGTATTAATGCCCATTCCTAGAAAAATAAAGACATTAAAGGAATCAACTCAACCAAAAGCAAATCAGAAAAATGATAATGAATCACACATTAACAAAAAATTATTATGCATCACATGTGCACTGTGCTGGGAAAATACAGAATCCCTGTCACCAGAAGTTGATGACACACTTGGAGACACACAGGCCAGAAGCACCAGGAGGCAGACAACGTATCRCCAAGCCTTTAATTGTACGACTAAAGATAGCATGGGACCTAGTTCCTTCGAAAAGGTCTTAGTTAAATTTCAAATGAGCATGGTCTTCTTCACTGGAGACAGTTCATACAGAACAGGGTTTGTTGGGTGGCTCAAGTGTGGCCTACTTTGGATAAAGGACTAATTGAGTCTCTCAAGTTCAAGTAGCACAAATATCAAGAAGGAAACCAAAAAGGTCTTTTTTTTTCCCCCTTCAAGTGGAATTTTGTATTATTTCATATTGCTGTAAAGAGGGYATCAAAGCTCCAGGTTATAAAACTATTAAAGAAACAGTAACTTCCAAACAATAAGGAACACTGGCAATCCTGCTGCAGGCCCTGAGACATGTATTTGTTCTCTATGGAATTAAAATCAAGTACGGCAGGGCTGCTGTTCCCGAGAATCCCAGAGCATGTCCTGACCTGGTTAGTTAACTGGTAAGTAAGCAGTATGCCTAGCAATCAGAACGAAAGGGGAACCAGATACGCATGGCTGAAAAGTCACAGCTTCTCCGATGATCAGCGTCACCATTCCCGTCACTTCCTGTTAATGAGGCTGGCAGGAGTGAATTCGGGAGGAAATGCAGAGAACAGGAGGCAAGAACCTGGGGTCTGAAGCTGCTTTCCCAGAAAAGCAGCCCAGAAACTTAGAAATGAAAGTGCAGTTAGCACATTAGAAAGAGGCTCTGTAGCACTGCTGCAGGAAAACCAAAATCTAAAGGCGCCCCATACACAAGATGAGATCAACACTACAAAACTGAGCACACCCACCCTTCTTACAGACTCAGAGCCACCCAAACTGAGCATCAGTCCTGTAGGCCAGGCGCTTCACATAGAAATTTGACTGGCACATTTTTCAACTTGTTAAATTTCCATTTATGCAGGTCTATGGCTATTGAATAAACACTTCACAAAGTTCCCGTTTTGCCTTGTACCAGCTCCATGTCTTACCTGGCATGCTATTCATTGATGGCAAGTTGGGCGAGCGAGCTGGAGGGGAGTCATCATCAGAGCTGGCCACAGTCTTGATGGCATCGTGGTATAATGGGGTGGAACTGGGCATCGCAAACTTGGACATTCGAGACATCATAATGGAGAGTGGGTTCTGGGAAAGGGTGGGCTCTGGAGGCATGGTGTAAGGTGTGCTAGCGGGAAGACTTCCGGGCATGTTCACCGAGGCAGGCTGGCTGGCTGTAGGCKGTGGGGGGCCACCTAAGAGGACAAAGCAAAATCAGGCAGGGAATTAGCTGTTTCTTGAAGGGTGCTGGGTACTAAGCTATGGCCCAACAAGGCCGAGAACAAGTCAGATGAACAGGGCGGTGCTGCTAGAGCTGGGGCAGCGGTCAGTCTTCCAGCCAAGCTCTATGTGCAGAGGGAGACCGGAGTGATGGAGCGCTAAAGGGTCGGCAGGTGTGAAGATGAGCAGGCCAGGGATGWGCTAGAAATACTGGCTCAATCTTGGTGAAAAGAAGGCTTACAGATAACCATTTCACTGAAAGGTGTTGAACAAGTGGATTTCTCTCCCTGGGCAACTGTAATTTAGAATTCGACTCAGGTATTTGCATGTCAACAAGACAGGAGTGTACTCTAACGTCAGGTACAAACCCCATCACTCTGTACAAACTCTTGATTAATTTCCATGACAAACATGTCTGAGGTGGCTGACGGTTCCACTCAACTGTGCTAGTGAACTGCCACCCCACAGAGAGATACTTCAGCTTGCTAGGGTAAATCGCCTGCCTTATTCTGATTCCAGTGTTTCTCAAGTGGAGATGTCACCAACCCAGTAGTTAACACCCCAGGCTCCCTYGCTGACCACCTCTGGCTCCAATTCGGGAAACTACCATCATCAGCCAGAGCCTCTCCTAGGAAGAAAATACTGGAACAAACYGTAGCTGATGTGTGACCAGAGCAGCTTACCAAGGAGCTTAAGTTTTCACAGTCGACACGTACAGGACTGTCCTGGATCTTAGAGCAGGGCCCTCCCTCTGGTTGGGCTTGGTATGATCATTCTTTTGACTGGATGCTGACCAGCTGGGGTGGGCGGCTGGCTGCAGGAAGCCACACTTAACCAGTCACATTCCACTGCACCGCCACACATCCACACGCGGATGTCAATTATTCAGGGAACTAAGTCCATCTCTGGAGGTCTGTTTTCAGGCCTCTCACCAGTCCCTCATATGTAATCTTTGCCAGGGTRCTTGTGAATAACTTTATGCRAGCAATGACAATCATGCACCTTGCAACAAAATTTGACAAAGGCCATTGCTTTGACTATTCGATCAAGACATAAGTTTCYTTAAAATACAAACTCAGGGTTGTAGCAACCTCCAGCTCCRAGATGTGAGGGCGTAAGCTTACTCACCTGACTCTACACTTCCCAGCATGGCTGGGGAGGCCATGGTGAGGGGCGCTTTGTGGTTTGGAGGGATTCCAGGACTCTGAAGGGGAGGTTTGGGAGAGGAGGTCCATCCAGGCGATGGGGCAGGAAGTGATGGAGACTTGAGGTGAACAGGCGAAGCAGCAGCAGACCCCAAGACAGGAGGGGACTTAATGGAAGCAGCAGCAGCTGGGCCTGCCAGCATGCCTGCCAGCTGTGATGGAGTCTGAGGGGACTTGAGGTTCCCCGAGGGTGAGCCCAGCATCGGAGACTGGACTTGGTGCATTGTAGGAGACTTCAGAGGGTTAATGCCTGGGGAATGCACCTGGCTGCCTGCCACAGATATATCCAAAGGCTTCCGCCCCAGGCCGCGCTGAACTGGAGGAGCCGAGCTGAGGCTAGTGGGGTTACTGGAAGGGTTGAGAGGTAGTGGTGGCATATGACTGAGCCGGCTGTTAGTCCTTTGGTCGGGCCCAATTGGTTCTCTGAGATTCCGCAAGCCACTGTTGCTGCCTGGACCCTGAGACATGGGAAGGAATGGCCTGGGGCCCACACCATACTCCTGCTGAGGGTGCTCACCGAATGGTAGGGGCACCATTTTCTGCTGGGCAGGCAGCATTTCTGAGCTACCAGGGCGTAATTTCATCATATCCTCAGGGCCTGCCCCAGCCTCCCTCATCTTCTGAGGTATCATCTGAGAGCTGGATCCCATGTTGACGTTTAGATTGACATCTCCCTTCATCGCCCCAGGAACCATGCCAAACTCGAGTTCCCGACCAGGACCTATCTGTGGAGGCATTCCTTTCGGAAAGTCACCCCGGGAAGGGCTCAGAGGACCCTCRACTGGTATCCGAGGGAAAATGGGGTTACTTCCTGGCTCCATGTGACGCTGGGAGCCTGGAATCATCCTGTTCATTTCCATGCCGGGCCGGATACCCTCCATGCTCATCCCTGGGGGGAGAGCCAGCTGCTTCTCTGCCAGCTGCTGTTGAAACATCTCTTCAGACAAGCCTTGGGGGTTTGGAAACCGTTCCCCTCGGCCAGGACCACTGAAGACACCCTGGCCAGGAGGGAAATTTCGACCATCTGGGATTTTTGGCACATCATCTGGCCAACTGACTCCAGAGAGACCTGGTCTGGATGCCGGGTTGGGCACGTTTGGCCCCTCCATTTCTGAATTTATCATTCCTGCAAACCCAGGAAGGCGCATCTGGCTCCCTGGCATGTTGGGGTGGGGAGCCATGCCCCTTGGGGGCAAAGAATGTGAAATGTTGATACCATCAGGAAATGGCTCTGCCCCGGGCGCCCAGCCTTCACCAGGGGCCATCTGGTATGGAGGGGGAGGCCCTCGGACCACGCCCCGGGGCCCGGGCTGATGGAGCATCATGTCCTGGAGAGAACACTGCTGGACGACCACCTGCTCCTGCTTCCTCCTCTTCTCTTCATAAAATTCCTGCTGCAGCTTCAGCCATGCTATCTGCTCGGGAGTCATGTGGTCCAGGTGGTCGGGTCCTATGGGCCCAGACTGCGAGTTCATAGATGGCGGAACCATTTCATCTGGAGAAAAGGGCACATCTCTATGGCCTTGAGGGCCAAACGGAGCTCCCACATCTGTCTGGGGCCCAGGACCCTTGCCGAGGCTTTGGGATTGAGACATCATGGCCTGTATGGGCCCTTCTGTTTTTTTCTGAGGTCCATCTAAAACCCCAGTGTTCTGCTGGGGACCCCCCGTTTGTCCTGCTGTGAATTCTTTCTCATCAGGGAAAAGCATACGCTGGATGTCTCTCAGAGTTTGTAAGGAGCGTTCCCGGTGCTCCAGCTGCTCCTGAGATAGACCATCGGGGTTCTCTCCCAGCGGAGGAGGCTCACCACTGGACACTGGTGGAGGTGGGGGCGCTTTGGGATCTGCTGAAGAGCTATTGCTCCCCTGGGACACAGGGGTCACTGCTCGATTGTTGGGTGTTGAGTTTGGCCCAGTACCATCTGGGGGCAGTGAAGTGGAGCTCCCAGGACTGCCCACAGGAGGAATCAGTTTGTTTTCTACCCCAGGACTCTCCTGGTCCAGGGGTCGCGGGGCTGCAGCAGGCTTGGGTGCTGGTGCCTGAATGGGAGGAGTTGGCTGCAGTCTGGCATTCTGGGAAGAGTTCTGGTCCTGGTTGGCAGGACCTGGAGGCTGCTGTGGGAGAGGTTTAGGATCATTCCGAAGGGTGGGTATCTGTGTGTTCTGAAGACAAATAAGATGCTTTGTATCATAATGGTGAACTGAGCAGAAGGGCAATTAAAGAAACAAGATATAAAAGTTGTATTCCGGTAACATAAACCCACAGCAATACTTCCTTTCAAATTGCTCATGGATAACCATTTTTTAAAAACTATTTATTTATTTCATGCATATGAGTACACCACCATTGCTCTCTTCAGACACACCAGAAGAGGGCATCAGACCCCATTACAGATGGYTATGAGCCACCATGTGGTTGCTGGGAATTGAACTCAGGACCTTCAGAAAGAGCCATCAGTGCTCTTAACTGCTAAGCCATCTCCTCAGCCCCGTATAACCATTTTTTTAAACCTTATGTCAAGCCTTTCTTTCCCTTCCTGAAAATTGGGCTCAATAAATTCACAAATGTGCCAAGCAAGAGCTGCTCTACTGAATACCTCTGGGAATCTATTTTGAGGAACAGGTTTGAGATTACACGTCTACCACATACTTTTGATTTAAGGATAGATTAGCTCCTTGGCATGAGGGAGGTTTTACCCAACACCTTTTCTCTGTTTCGATTATACAGACRTCTCATTATCAATCAAAAGGGCTGATGTTTCCACATGAAGGAAACAAAAAGTCACTTGTGGCTTTGTGCTCAGCCAGTCAGAGCGGCAGGGAAGGAMCGCAGGCTGCTCCGAGCCACGCCTCCTGACAGCGAAGATCCACTTACTTCCTCCTGGGGTTTCCATGGGCCCGGCGCCTCTGGTTTCTGTTTTCAGTTTGTGATCACTGATTCTGTATTTGATAAGAGTTTTTATATTGGCTGTAGTAAGCTAATCTGAAGGCAGGAAGTGTCTGTGGAGAAATCCGAGACTGTCTAGCTCACACAGTCTCTGGATCTGTTTTTTCCAATCAACAAGGCTGTCCCTTTTAACAGGTTGGATGACTGCTTATCACTTATTAAGGACCACTGGTATCCTGCATCCTAGACAAAGGCATGCCACCGACGTATGGACATTGTGTTTGGATGATGCCCAAGGCTTTGCTCTCAGCTGAGTTGGAATGTTTGACTATGGGCAAAAGTGTCCAAGAATCTTTGTGGGCATCTATGCACACAACAGTTTGTGTTTCGTTTATAAGTGTCTACAGTGTCTATGTGTTTGTGATCTGAATCTGTGCGGTTCTGAACCATCAAAAGCACATTCCATATCTGAGATTCCTTGGCGGAAGACGACTCTGCTTAGCTGCTATTTCAATTTGGCGTTGCTTCCCAGTCTCGATGAGTATGCTGCAGGTGGGTACTGATTTCACAAATCGACTACAGCAGAGGAGATCAATCAAATCAGTCTTTACCAATCCTCCCTAAACTCCTACTCCAATCTTATTTTAGTACCAGATAAGGCAGAGGTGACTGCTGTGTCGGGAACTGTCATAGCGTCAATAAAGCAGTGGGCTGCCCTGCAGCACAGCCTGGACAGGGGTTTTCACTGAGCAGCCGAGGGGCGCAAGACTGGGAAGCACCTTTTCTGACTCCAGGAAAGCCCAAGTGCTGTTGTGCCCTGGAGATGGAGCCCTCTTCCACACACACGCTAGACATGAGRCCATCTAATTTATCTTGAATTATAATTCATCATCTACTGTCATTCAAGGTTTTTCATGTTTAAGACCCATCGTCCCAGAATTGTACTTTTCGCTCTTTGAAAAGAAAGACTGTCTAGAACTTTTAAATCTCTACTCACTCCCCACATCTGATACAATGTCTCTTCACAACAAATAAGTTTTGATTACAAGTGGAAATCTATAAGATTAGAGAACTACTTTTTGTCTAGTGTAGTTTATACTGGCTGCTTACAATCCAGGGAGGAAACAGACTAACTTCARAAAATTTCAAGCAATTAAAAAATACTCATTTGGAGAGTCACCAGACTGGCGTCATTAGGTTAAGCTGGGCTTTCTTCCATGTTCTCTAGCCTTTTCCAGCAGAAGTGGCTAGTCGGATGGTAACCTACGACCTCACAGTGCCAGAACTGCGTGAAGTGCCCAAACCACTGCTTGTGCCGCCAAGAGTCGTTCACTCTCCATTTCATTTGCCACTGCTTTTCAGGCACTGAAGAACCCTGGTGCCATCATCCCAAGCCTAAACAACATACCAGGGGGGCTGTGCTTCTCTCTGTCTTGCTGTTAGAGATGTTCTGGATGTGGAAAGAGACAATCGTTTCAACCTGGCCCTTCAGTACAGCTTCCGCAGCCCTGAAAGACAGCAGAGACAGCGCACTAGCACGTGCTCCTGTGCCACGAGCTGCAGTTCTAGACTAACCCCATGGGGGTAAAGGACCACTGGGAACCTTGAATGAAAAGAAATCAAAAGAAACACACTTCATTATTTATGCTTATCATTTACCATCAAATGTCTGAAGTTAGAAGATGGCCGTGAGTGAATGTCTGTACAGGCATTAAACAACAACAAAACAACAAAACAAAAACAAAAACACCAAAGCCCAAGATCAATCTAGTTAGGTGATTCATAGAAAATTCTCATTCAAAGCCACCTAGGAAAGTCGGACATGGAATCCTAACACCTAGAGATAGAGTAAGACTGTGGAGATCCACATTTGACCTTGGGAGAAAATGAGGAGGATAAAGTGTATGAAGGCATTCTTGGTAAGTAAACAAAAACTCTTTACATCATCTAACAACTTCAAACATTATAGCAAAATGGTCACAGTAGCTACTTTTGGTGAATTCCAGAGATTTTTTTTTCTTCCTATATTTTCTCATTATTCTATTATAGACATTTACTGTTTGTGTTTTTTTTTTTTTAAAAAGGACACACGGGTTGCAGAAAATTGTATATCGTGCATTCAACCTGTGCATACATAACCTTACTCTCCCTCTCCCAACACAGGCAAGGAAGCTGTCAGTAGCCACCCCTGGACAACTCTGGTCTCAAAACACACAGGGCAAGCTCAACGCTGGGACACAGCCACCACTTACTTATTTGCCATCTCAGTAGAGAACACATACACCACTTTGGCTGGCGTCTTCTGAGCAGGTATGGGCTCTGGAGCAGGAGTTTGGCCATGGGAGGGAGTGGAAGACCTGGGCGCTGTAGCAGTTGACGGGGTCATGGAGTGTGGTGTGTGCTGGGACTCCTGGGACTTGATGTGGTCTGCAGAATTACATTCTAGAAGAATGAAAGAATCGCTGTCATGGGGAGAACAGGCGGCTCCTCCCTCCCAGCCATCCTGCTAGCATTTATAGCATCATCACAACACAAATCCACCTTGAAAATTTCAAGAGCAAGTTCCTTGCTAAGAAAAATGATCTCGCCGGGCGGTGGTGGNTGTTGTCTACAGTACACACATTAGCATGAATGTCCTTCCTATCTGGCATTCTTTTTGAAACCTTTTAGACGTGACAGAATGTCCCTGGTAATCAAACTCATAGCTCCCTTCTAGAAACTTAGGATTTATCATATTTCATGTGGATGGTCTGATGGCTGTCTGTCTAGGTGCCCTCAAATCCTTGAGAATGACAACTATCTGTCCTGCTGTCTGCACCCCTGGTGCCCAGGGCAGTGCTGAGACTCATAACAGGATTCCCAAGAACACTTCTGAAAGGGAGGGAGGGAGRAAGTGAGAGAGGCAGGGAGGTCCCTCAGGTTTGTGCTTTCATTTTGGGCTGAGGGATCTCACTTTCACTTCTTAGACAGTAACTTCACATTCTGGCCCTGTCATTAAGATTTTTTTTTCTTTAGTTTTACTGTAGGAAGAAAAGAGCCTAAATCCCCATACCAATACTCTTCCCTGACGTGTTCCATTGTGGTGCCTGCCAAATTTCCACCACATCTGGTAGCCACTCCTTCCTGCCACACTGAAATCAGCTGTGACAGCTCTGGACCAGGGCCAGGGCCATTAAGGCTTCCCCTTGTGTCTATCAGTCTGGCAAAGTGGCAACCAGAAAGCACAAAACCCAAGTCTTGGAGGATTTCTCCAAGGCAGGAATGTCAGAGAAAGTGCTTCAGTGTGGGCCGCAGACACAGCTGACTGCAGCCACTGGCTTGACTGAGGGACCACAGCGCAGGCCAGAAATATGCTTACCAACATGGGCTAGGCCTATAACATATCTGATCGAGCCACACACCTTCAGGAGCAAGAACTCAAGGAAGTGTTCTAGACTCTCCTTCAATGAGGAGAAAAAAAATCAGTGGTCTATCCTAAGCTGCAGGACTTCCAGGCTCTGCCACCTCCTCTCCCACTTGACTGACAGCAGCCTCTGGCCTCAGCTGGACGTTAGAAGCCTTCCCCAGGGAACACCTACTTCCCTCTGAGTCTCAAAGACCTTGTAGACATACCTTTAATGTCAGAGTCATCGTTTGGAGTCCCAGGGTCTCTCTGATCAAAGGAGTCGGCCGAGACACTTCGCTCCCTCTTCCCCTTGCCCTTGGCACCATTTCCAGCCCCATTCTTCAGCCCCATGCTCCCACCTGGGCCAGGGGGTGCTTTAGCGGTATGGCCCCCACTCTTGGAGTCACAGGGGGATGGCTGGGATTGGCTGGCTGAGCCCCCCGGTTTACCCTGATTGGAGAATTTGGAATCCAGCTGGGGGTTTCCAGATGGGGACATCACTGTAGGGGGACGGACCATCACCTCCTGCTTTGACTTAGGGCTACTAAAAGAAACAAACAACAAAAAGAGATCAGATACCAGATATGGTCAGTACAAATTCATGTTTCTATAATAGGTTAAGGAGCCCCTGTGTGCGGAACGACCACCCCACACTGCACCCTGCCCACTTGCTTGTCCGGCCACCCTGGCTCCCATCTGAGCACTATCGCCAGAGAGGAGGATCAAACAGAATGGCCTCCAGGTCTCAGGAACACGAGAGTCACATGGGGACCTTTCTCTAGGGCTTCTGTCAATAAAGGACAACTGTTTCTATGTACATAGAAAGTGACTCTCACACTAAGACTAGCTCAGAGTAAACAAACAGAATCGTTAAGATCAAAATACTACCACCCCCAGGCTCATGACGAGGAACAGCTGTAACGCAAGCCTAGCTCCTCTGCGGGAACAAGCAAGCAGGCCCAGGAGCCCACCAGGGAAACCCACTGGAGCTGTCAGGTTAGGGAACTCCTCCAGTGTCCAGATCCCTTCCAACAGCAACCCAGCACCAAAGCAGGGCAGGCAACCTCTGCCCCCAGGGAAAATGCCAAGCATTCTTTTAAATAACTGGGCACTGAGAAATGCAGCAAGAGCTCTGGATGGTCGTCGTTCCAGGCTCATTATGCCTCAGATTCCTCAGATGGTGCTGGCTGGTCTTGAAGGTCCTTCTGCTCGTGCTTTGAAAGGGTGGGGAAATGGTCCAGGTGGGAGACATGGGAATGGCGGCCATGAGAGAGTAGCCCAGAAAAABTGCACTTGTTACTCCTTCAGCAAGTCTCCTCTTTTTGCCACGTGTGCCCACTCTGCTTCTAACTGTACACGCGCATGCAGCAATGAGTGTGTGTGGTACCCACGTGCCCTGCCCGAGGGGTGAGAGCGAGGCCTTGCCTCTTACCTCTGTGTGTTTCCTGATGGCGAGCTCCTCACTTTAGGGTTACTGGGATGCATTGATTGAAATCCTGAGCTTTCGGTCACTAACTGGGACAGGCTCACCGAGTTCCTCTCGGGCTACAGCAGAAGTAGCTGCTGGGGGCAGAGGCGGCTGCCCACTGCTTGCTTGGTGCGTCCCTTAGTGCTGGCTGCCTGGTCGCCTTTTTCCTCTTTGTCTTTCTCTGCTGTGGAAGTGGGTCCTTCCCCCTTGAAGCTCCAGCATTCTCTGAGTGTGTGCCTCCTGCTGCCGGGGGAAAATCTCGCATCTCCAGGGCACACTACAGGAGGAGGACACACAAGGCAAGGGGTGAGAGTGACAGCAAACACAGAAAGCACCTTTCTATAGGATCCTCGGGACGACAGATAGCCGGGCATGCCTGTGCTCCTGCTGGATAAAGGAGAAAAGTCCTGTTGCAGCCATTAGCTCCGGTGCTCAAGCAACTGAAGGGACTAAGAATTTCTGATCAGCACACAGGCCTCCCATCCAAGCAACGTGTGTTTACGGGACAGAAGTGGGATTTAATATTTTGCCGTCCCTAATAAAAATTAGGAATCTTATTATTCTCCCTGTGTTTATTTCTGAATATAACAGTCTCAATGGATTTGGGCTGTCTGCCCCGTCCTCCAAATAATGCTTTGAGACCACTGGGCATTGACCTCTGATGTTGGGCGGTGGTGGCAAAGAATGGCAGAGATGTATAACAAACCCATCCCAATTTCAAATTATGTAGCAAATAATCGATGCTTTTACTCTTCGGCTTGAGGGTGATGAGGTGCTGAAGGAGACTCTTCTAAAAACAAACATAAAGCTAATACCAATACAATCAGTTCTGCCCCCCAATTTCCATGATTCTTCTATTAAGTTATGCAGATTTTGTAACCGTGTCCTCACCTTAATGACAGGGACATGGGCAAGCATGACAATGAGCCACAGTGTTGAAGGTAAAGGAGTCTCTTTGAAGGCTAAGATAATTTTTGAGTCAATTTGCAAGGCTAATTTGAAGCATAAAGGTCAATAAAATATTACCAAAGCTGGCTATGGAACAAACGAAAAGGCCTTTCATGTGGGGAMGCCTGGACGGCAGGGGAGGGAAACATGGTATGCTCCAAGACACGGGTCCCCAGGAGTTCCACGACCATCTTTTTGTAACCACCATGACCTGTGCTTCCTCTCTACCTGCTGACCAAGGATGGGACTGACAGAGGAGAGGGTCAGGTGCAGGATTAGTGGCTGGAGCTAGAAACAGCTCGAGTGTCATAGCTTGCATGCATTTTGAGAGTCTCAATCAGGAGGATCCGTAGTTATTATTTAGGTGGTGCTTGTGTGAGAATTGTCAAGTGCAAAAGTCCTTCAATTAGGCATTCCCAATGGTCCCAACTATTTTACCTGTGCCAGTGAAGGGGATTTATAGAGTTCTAAGCAGACACACTTACACATTTTCCTTTTTAAATAAAAGAGGCAGCAAGGAGAACTAGGAGAAGATATTCTAACAGTTCTATGTCCTAAGAACATGTTGATCTTAATTATATTTAAGGTCACGTTTCTACCCCTCACACCCTCTGTCTTTTTTTTTTTTTTTTTCCTGTTGAACAGTTTAAATTACAGGATGGACTATAGTTTTCAAATGTGGAAAATTAAGATCATAAACCTTTTTCTACATTCTTAATAAAAATTAGAAATCTTATTTAAAGATTTACTAAATCTTCTTAGTAAAGTCAGAAGCAGCAGATGAGCCCTGAGCGGACTCAGCCAAGTTTTCCCTGAGGCAGAGGAAAGCAGTCATCGCCTAGATGTGCTGCTGTCGCTTGTGGCACTTTCTGTCTGCATCTACTGCCCAGCCACTGGACTCATCAATCCTTTGTGCATATTTTCTTCCCGGTGAAGGCTGTGGTCTTTGAAGACAARAACCTTATTTTAAGTTCTCTGGTTTCTCTACACTTCTCAGCATGAGGATGAGGTAGGTATTACTGTAGGTGTTACGTTAGGTGTTACGTTAGGTGTTGCGGTAGGTATTACGGTAGGTATTATGTAGGCAGTGACTTATCAGCTTCTCCAGAGAACAGAAACCCCTGGCATTTGTACCGTACTCTTTTTCCCAGGCAAGGCAATGCAAAATACATCACAGATATCAAACTTCCTCACTAATCTGCCAGGCACTTATGATGAGCTGGTAGCAAAGATTATTTCTAATAATGATTCCACGAACATAAAACATGTTGGCTTTCAAAGTACTTCCACATGCCATTTCTTACTCTCTCAATGTGTCTGACCTTGGTCCACAGGTATTTCCCACTGGAATAATCAGAACACTCACACACACACAAATGGCCTCTCTAGCCAACCAGTGTTCTCAGACCCTGGCTGTCCTTCCTCAGCCTCATGCAAGGACTGAGAATAAAATCCAGGCTTCTGACTCCTAACCTAAGAGGGGTGAGCTGAGGCCTAACTTTACATTGCTGTATTGAGAGAACAACCGAACCAAAACTACCAAATGTCTTATGACAGCCATAAAGAATAAAATTATGTTCAACAGGTGAAACTGGAAGAGGTCTTTGACAAGATCACCACAGTGAGAGGGGCTTCTCTCTAAGATGAATGCTCCTCATGCCTCAGATCTACTCCCATGATTCTCTTCTCCAGAAAACCTGATACTTTCCCTAAGCCCTGAGCATTGTTCTAAGCACAGGGCACACACGCCAACTCACTCACAGCATCCCCACAAGACAGCCATTACTGCCTCATCTTAATGATGACACGACTGCTCACTGCACTGGTGGCATAGCTAGTGTCCGGCCCAAGCCCCAAGCCTGAAATGCATTCTTCACATCGCAATGCCACGACTGGCAAGAGGGCTGGTCAGTCCGTCAGCAGGGCCGCGCTAACTCTCACTGCGACAGGCGCCCCTCCGGAGCACGCTCACGGGCTCCTCCTGCCAGGTTCCACTTTGTACCTCCTCCAGCTGCTCCTATTTACCTACCATCTCCCCCCTCCCTCTCTAACCCCAGCTGGCGGCTCACTGGTGTTTTCTTCTGTTTGTTTTGTCTGAATGCAGTGTCTCATTCTGCAGCTCTAGGTGGCTTGGAGCTCGCTATGTGGATCATGCTGACGAAGACCTTGCAGGTCTTCCTGCTTCTAGGTCCCAAGTGCTGTGGTTCCTGTCTGTGGTCCTGGCTAGTAGAGGAAGAAGACATTTCACCAAGAGGGACATCCAGCCCCATACTAAACCTGCAAACCTTTGTCCCAGAGTACCCATCCGTTTTTGCTTCATTGCATTCAAAAACAAACGACAGAACCCAATCGTTTTTCTTCAAAGCGCAGTCCACCAACAGGCGGCATGGCTCACGCCTAGGGCCGCGCTGCCCRCTGAGGGCTCTTACTCTGTTCTCTGGCCATCCCTTCTATTTGTTGTGTCCATCAGACCTTTCCAATTAGCATTCAGAACCACTGTGTGTCCTTTCAGCACTGAAAAGAATAAATACACAGGGCTCGGGTATTTGCCACCAACCTGACAAGTTTGAGTTTGATCCCTGAGACCTACATGCCCAGAGAACCACGCCCCGGGGGTTGTCCTCTGACTCCACAGTTGTGCCAAGGCAACACACACGTCCATACATAGCCACACAGAGTGAATAGATGAATGAAAAGAAATAAGAAAGTGAACCAAAACCAGTTTAGGCTTCTACTCCCCTTAGAGCCAAGCTTCTCTGTCAACGTGACAGGGGGGTGAATGTTCTCTTCCCATTCACCTTCCGCCATAGGAATTAACTTCCATCCCCGGACCACAGTATCCATTTCTGTGAGGTCCCCCCAGCCCCTGGTCTAACATCTCACTCCATCATCTATCGGGTGTGGTACGCGGTAGCTGTAAATGTACTGGTAGCCCAATATAAAAATAAAAACCTACTTAAAATATTACATGACTTTTTTGTTCAATTAAAAAACTCTCAATTATGTGGTTCTCAAGTAGGAGCTCTACAGATGACAATGCTGTCACTAGAGAGCAGAAGGTTGGACAGTATGGCCAGTTTCGCAAGCTGTTCCTTCCTTCTTAATCTGCCCGTTCCTCCCGCCTCCTCACTACTACTCACGGGTACACATCCTGAGTCCCCCCTCTACCCACTCTAACACGGGAGTCCCACAAGACTCCACGCTGGGCTCTCTTCTYCTTTGGTGAGTCCCTGCTGTGCCGACAGATCCCAGATTCACACATCTGGGTTGGCTTGTACTCTGCAAGCCTGCAAACACATCAGCTATTTGACACCTCCCTGGATGGCTCAAAACTGACGGGACTGGGCATGAATTATTCACTTTAGTATAGTCTTCCTTCCAAAACTATTCCCTGCGAGGTTAAATGCCTCTTCCACTTACCTAACATAAAGTCATWGGTCAAGTATTTCTTCTTCAAAGAAGGATCCCTTAAAACCATCCACTTATATGAAATCCTTCATCACGGGCTTCACCGCACCTCGGGTTTCTGCAGTTTTCCTCAGGTTTTCTAACTGTGTACACCATTATGGGATCACCCGTACAGCATTCCTCCTAGACTCTAAGCTCCATGACGTAGGGACCACGACTAACTTACTTTCCTTCCTTCCTTCCATTCCTAGCATTTGCTAAGGAGCCTAGAACATTAGGTATTTGTTCAAAAACTATTATTCAAGAAACGGAAATGAGTATGTCCAGAAGGCATCCTCACAGAAGCTAACTTTTTTCTCTTGAGTCTGTGTAATCTGACTGTCCTGAAACTCTCCATCAGACCAGTCTATCCTTGAACTCAGAGATATCCATCCACCTGCCTCTGCCTCCCTGGGATTGGGATTAAACACCTGAGCCACTACATCTGCTCCTCACTGCACAATTCTTTTCCCCTGAGACAGAGTTTCTCTGTGTAGCTCTGGCTGTCCTGGAACTCTCTCTGTTGACCAGACTGGCCTCGAACTCAGAGATCTGCCTGCCTCTGTCTCCCAGTGCTGAGAGTAAAAGTGTGTGCCACCAGTAAAAGTGTGTGCCACCACCGCCCGGCTATTGCACACTTCTTAACAACAACTAAGATAGAGAATATACCCAAGCATCCATCTATCCACTGATGATTTAAGAAATGAGTAGATGTAAGAACTATGGCAAGTGCTCCTGCCACTGGCACTATCTGGCCAGAAAGAAAGAAAGAAAGAAAAGAAAGAAAGAAAGAAAGAAAGAAAGAAAGAAAGAAAGAAAGAAAGAAAGAAA
>BDUI01005181.1:46575-57019 GCA_002335545.1 Apodemus speciosus
TTTTTTTTTTTTTTTTTTTTTTTTTTTTTTTTTTTTGCTTCTATGTGTCTTCCTAGAACAGAGATTGGACACTGACTCTGAAGGTGCAAAGAGACAAAACGCCAGGCGTACGTCTGAATTCACAACCTTGGGGTCACTCACCCTTCCTCCCTCTGCACAGCCACAACTCTATGCAGCAACAGCTGGCAAGAAAAATGTGTCTCCATACCTTGTTAGGAGCTTAGGACTGAACAACCCTGTGCTTTTATTAAGCGACTACTGTGTGCAGAGTGAAGTGCTGAACTGGGGAATGCTGGTAGCCTGTACGATTTCCAGCATCAGTGCCTATAGACCAGGATTGTAACACCTGACCCAAACAAATTACACTTATTTATTTCATCTGTGTGTGCAAGCATGTGCGTATGTGGAGGTCCAAGTAAGATTTGCTGGAGTTGGTTCTCTCCCTCCACCGTTAAGTGTTCTGGTCCTGAGAGGTCAACTCAAATGGTCAGACTTGGCATAGGCGCCTCTATGGGCTGAGCCACTTTACTGCAGAAGCTGGTTTTGTGATTTCAAAGGAAAACAAAGTCCTAGAAGGTTGAGAGCCAAATTATTTMGGGAATCTTTAAAAGGGCACTCTATAGGATTAGCAAAGTTTCACGTAAAGTCACAAACTAATTTGACTGAGGTCAGAATCAAAATTCCAGCCTTAGCTCTTTCCATGATGCATTCCGCCTTTCCTGCTCCAAGGAGTCAAGTTTATTAGAACTATGTCATGTTTAACAAATTTCATTTCTGTGCTATGACCACTACTCCATAAAAGGCACAGCATCATAGAATGTGGAACTAAAAGGTCTTAAGATTCCATTCCTAGCTCATTCTTAACTTCTGGCGTGCCAGCAACCAAACGGCTTCTTCAGGCACACAAAAGGAAGAGCCGGCTCCCTCCAGACTGTAGAGGAGAGCAAACGACTCAGTGGGCACATGCAGAAAACCTCAGTTCACACAAAACACTACTGCATGTTTTAGCATTCACGGAGCAAAAATGCTACCTATTGTCTTTCAATGGCTACTAAACTTTAAGCAAACAAAAATTCATATTAAGCTAAAGAATTCTGACAAAATTCAAATGTTCAAAGTACCGTCCTTAAGAATAATGGCTCCCAAGGTACACACCCATCCCTTCTCTGTAAAGTTTTCCTAAATTGCTGCTGGCTCCTCCCCCATACCTCATGCAGGGCCCCTGGCACTATCCTTACTGTTTAACATCTCGAAAACAGTGTCACTGCTATCGTTAGACAGGGAACTCCCCGAGGACGGTGTCAATCACCATCCTAGCACCTGGTACCCTGCAAAACCCAACAGATGTGGTTGATCGACGTAGTAGAGTGAGCTTGCTCCTCTTAGCTCACGTTCCCAAACCCAAGGGGACATGATCAATACCAGCTTCTCTTCTCCCTATCTGCCTCTCTCCTCAGCCTTCTGCAGTGAGTCAAGCACAAGACCCAGGCCACACAAAACCCAGGGCAACGGCACTTTTAGTTGTGACTTGCATCTGCTTTGATGACTTGAACTTTGGGAAACTTCTAGAATCAAGAGCAGCCCAGTGAGCTGGAGAGATGGCTCAGCTGCTAGTGGCTAGGCTCCCAAACCAAAATATAAGAGCAGCCCAGTTTTACCGTACAAGAAACCCCAGAGACTAAAATCCACCACGCTCAAGCTCCAGTCCCGGAAGCGGCAGCTGAAGGTAAAGTCTTTACCTTTTAAGATGTCCCGTCTGCTTTGTCTTCTACATTGGGGCGGGGAGGAGCTTACAGAGAAGGAGAACTGTCACCTCACCACACAGGAATGGTTAGGTCAATGTGACGTGACACCAGTTAGTCCCACATCCAAGTCCTAAGATGACAAGAAGAAAGGAAAAGTTCATACCCAAATTCACACTGACTCCAAGGAAAACTCCCCACTCCCCACTGTGCTGTGGCCGAGCTGACACCTGGGAGAAGAAAGAAATTAGTCAAAACTGGGAAAAGAAGGCAAACCCCTGAAAACCTCAAATACGAGTCAGAGAGAAGGGAGAGAAAATCTCGGGAACCACATATGTAATGGCGAGTAGGAAACTGGAAAAAACAAAATAAACAAAAGCGTCCTCTGAGGTCTTGTTTTTACCCTTTTGTACAACCAGGAATGGCCCGGCCCGCACAGGGTGCGAAAGGGCTATTGGTTTTTCATGTGGTCTCTTCGTCCGTTCTTAGCATAATGGAGATACTTAAAAATATATCACAAAGCCCAAAGTGTAAGCAGCCTTAAGTTAACTTCCAAAAATCACATTATTAAAAGAAAAAATCAGAATCAGTTGGTCTAGGGTAGTTCTAACTCCATGATTCACAGCTCCCAAGGAATCTGTACACAGGAGAGAGGTGGCTTGGAGCCTTCAGGGAACGACATAGATCATCATTTTGACTAATCTCTAAGTAATGAAGTTAGCGCGGGCCCTCAACAGTGGATGTCGGTAGCATTGGCAATGCTGGGACTGTGCCTCCAGCAGCACCCTGTCACATTAGTTGAAGATTCGCTGATATGATGACACATGCTCTTCCTTCATCACTGCTTTGAACCCAGGCTCCCTAGACGGTATTCAGTGTGAGACAGAGGCACACACCACCCCACCACCACGAACATTTTGACAGCTCATCTGTACTTCTGTGTCTTACATCTCGTGCGTTTAGGAAACATTCTCAGATGGGACATGGTATCATTTCGGTGCCAGAGTACTGGGACGGAAAAACACTAAGAAACCCANAGCTGACACCTGGGAGAAGAAAGAAATTAGTCAAAACTGGGAAAAGAAGGCAAACCCCTGAAAACCTCAAATACGAGTCAGAGAGAAGGGAGAGAAAATCTCGGGAACCACATATGTAATGGCGAGTAGGAAACTGGAAAAAACAAAATAAACAAAAGCGTCCTCTGAGGTCTTGTTTTTACCCTTTTGTACAACCAGGAATGGCCCAGCCCGCACAGGGTGCGAAAGGGCTATTGGTTTTTCATGTGGTCTCTTCGTCCGTTCTTAGCATAATGGAGATACTTAAAAATATATCACAAAGCCCAAAGTGTAAGCAGCCTTAAGTTAACTTCCAAAAATCACATTATTAAAAGAAAAAATCAGAATCAGTTGGTCTAGGGTAGTTCTAACTCCATGATTCACAGCTCCCAAGGAATCTGTACACAGGAGAGAGGTGGCTTGGAGCCTTCAGGGAACGACATAGATCATCATTTTGACTAATCTCTAAGTAATGAAGTTAGCGCGGGCCCTCAACAGTGGATGTCGGTAGCATTGGCAATGCTGGGACTGTGCCTCCAGCAGCACCCTGTCACATTAGTTGAAGATTCGCTGATATGATGACACATGCTCTTCCTTCATCACTGCTTTGAACCCAGGCTCCCTAGACGGTATTCAGTGTGAGACAGAGGCACACACCACCCCACCACCACGAACATTTTGACAGCTCATCTGTACTTCTGTGTCTTACATCTCGTGCGTTTAGGAAACATTCTCAGATGGGACATGGTATCATTTCGGTGCCAGAGTACTGGGACGGAAAAACACTAAGAAACCCASAGTTAGACCGAGAAAAGCTTCCAGAGACTTTGCCATCACATTGGTGAAAGCAGAGAGAAGAGATGGCTTTACCTACACTGCCCGATGGCTGGAGAGGACTGACCAGGCAGGGAACCAAGAACTATGCCTCAGGCCACAACAAGGTGCCTGCAACCTAGGCCAGCATCTACGGTCTCAGGCTTGGTGCCAACTTTTGCTCAGTATTTACAATTACCATCAAAATCACTGTCCTCCCGCTCAACACTAATCTTTCAAAATTAATATAAAACCCTAAATTCGGAAAATAGACCAAAACAAGTGTACAAAACATCCCTTCTTGTCCTTTAATTAACCATATTACTATGACTGTAAGAAAGTTGAATCTGGTCTGTTAGTGAGACAGTCGAAGTGGGATTTTTTTTTTTTTTTAAAGTTATACTACATAATCACTCATCCTCAGAGGCATTCAAAGAACTTTCTGGACAGCCATTAAAGGGCTGGACTGGAAGGCAGCCCTGAGTGGTTGGGGTGGGTAGTCGTCACTTCATAAGCAGCAATAGCAGAAAACACCAGAGATTTGTTCAGAGTAAGTCATCCAAAGAGCTAACATCTTGATTCCAAGTTCAAGGCTTTTCGCCACTGTGCCAGGCCACCACCATCCAATATTAAGCTAGTTACAATGCTTGTGAAAGCCCTGGATTTTTCCCCCTAGCATTTTTTTTGGGGGGGGGGGTTACAGCAAGCAGGTATTTCTGAAGGCTATGGGGAAATACCCCAGAGAAGAAATTCCAAAGTATTTAAGTTTTTTGTTGTTGTTTTGGCTTGTGCTGGATAACTAGAATCAAGAACAAAATATTCCTTTTGCTCAAGTTCCATGGAACTTGTCCTATAAATAGAAAACTATACAGAAATTGTGCTTTCATCTTTAGGCCAGTGACTTTCCCATCCAACTATCAYCTATGATGAAACTATTATATTCAGCACATTGATTACAAAGACCTTGAAAGCTCAATATCCAACTTCTAGGTCATAAAGCTATCAAATGTCATACACACAGCTCCACATTTCTTCAACTTATCCAAAGCACCAGCCAGTTAATAGAGYCCTCATTCCTCAAAGCATGTTTGCAACACCTAAAATAATTACCCTCTTCTTAATCCATCCTTCTCAATAGTATAGGTCTTTTTCAAGAGAAGAAAGAAGACTGGTTACTGGTCCCCAGGTCTATCAGATTTGCACACAAACATTTCTTCATGATAAACTCCCCCCAATGACTAGTGTCCAGTCAAAAACTTTCAAACCAACCAGACAGTCATATTGAAAAATCTCCAAGTCACAGGTTCTAAACAGTCTTACCTTCCAACATCTCAACTATTTTACTACCTACTCTTCTTACCTGCTATAACTAATTCATTACTGTGTTCCCTACACAAGAGCCCAAATCTCTGTCACCAAAACAGCCATTTAATTCCACAATATATCAAATGCTAACAAATGCACCGTAAAAATGACTTTTTACATGGCCACTGAAGTCAGGGGTTGACTTGTGCTTGCTTTAACTAAAGTCTAACTTTGCATCAATTGCATCCTGCCTTGGGCTATCTCCACGGAGGTATATTTGCATCYATTTCRCTACCCTATCTAATGACTTTGACTCCAATCTTGGCCTCAGGATCACTCTTAACATTTAAAAAACGCTCTTCCTTACCTCCAGCAGACCAAGGCTCTTGGAGGACGGATTTCAAGCTTTCTCATCCTTGGCAGTTTTAACATAAGGTTCCCAGCAATACYACTACAGGCCTTGGTCCTTCCCTCTGGACTAACCAACTCTGCGACTTGTTTTCCTTAGGATATCTCCATTTCACCAAGCTCACCCAACACTTACCAGTGACATCTTAATAGTCTTTGCAACTTTCAAAGGCCAGCCAGCCTCTAGGGTTCCAATCTGAAAACCAATGGTGTRTTCTACGACCCCCACAATGACTCAATGACCTAAACGTCGCCAACTCACCTGCTGGAACCCTTTACAACTCAGACATTCCTCTAGGCTTTCACCTCCCCCAACCTTTCAACAAGTCACTGGCCTGCGGAGTCCCCTTTCTCTCCTCTACGTATCTCCAGGGTCTTACAGACCCCACCAAACTCAACCAGAAATTCCTAATTTCGCGCGCTCTTTCCTCTCCATCGCCCCTCCATCCCAGGACCCCGAGACGGTCATCTCCCCTCAGGTAACCTCTCCAAGCACAGCTTTGGGACACAACCTCTAAAACCCCGAGAGATGCCCCGGTCTCTCCCACAGCTCCCGAGGCTCCCCCCGCCTCCCCCAACAGGTTCCTTCAGAACCCCGGAGGCCCCCGGGCCACACGCGCACGCGGACCGGCCCCCGCTGCGCCGGCCCGCCCCTCCCCCTCCCCGGGGCCACTTACCCCGGGCCGGAGCGGGGGAGGGGCGATCGCGGGCCGGGGCTGCGGTCCCGGGCTGCTCTCAGCCCCGGGGGGCCGGGGCCGGGACCAGCGGCAGCAGCAGCGCAGCGTCTCCCCCCGGCGGCAGCAGCAGCGGCGGCGGCGGCGGCGCCGTCCCACTCCCGCAGGCACACATAGGCTCCATTGTCCGCCGGCGCCTCCCCCTTTCCGGCTCCCCCTCCCAGGCCCGCCCCTTCCCCCTCCCCTTGGCCCTCCCCCAGCCGCACCGTGCCACGAAAGGTACCGCGGGCCCCGCCTCGGACGCGAGCGGAGGCGCGCCCCTCCCCCGGCCCGCCCGGCGGGGAATGGGGCCCTGGCCCCGCCGCCGCCAGGGCCCGCCCCCTCCGGGGGAATGGCACCCGTCCCCCTCCCCGAACGCGATCGATGGTACCAGCCCGCCTTGGCCTCCGCCCCCTCCCGCCTGGCCCAAGAGAAGCCGCCCGCGTCCCGCCCACCCAGGGTCCCGCCCCCGCGCTACAAGAAGCCCCGCCCCGGCGGCAACGCCTCCTGCTTTGCATGACCCCTCCCTTCCAACCCCGCCCCGGCTAGTCACCGGGTCCCCCCGCGGTGACGCCCACTCCCCGGTTTAAAGCAACAGAACCGTCTTTTTCAACTAAAAGCTCCTCCAGCAGGACCCACGGGGCGGGTGGTGCAGCGGGGAGGTTCTCTTCCTTCCTCACCCTCCTCCCGGCGCTCACTCACCCAGACTCCCCACGGCCCCCAGCAGTACTAGGAGCCACCGAAGGGGATTAGAAAAGGCGCGGGAGGGGGAAGGGCAGAGTGGAATTTGGCCATCTTTGACAGAAACTAACTGGGAGCTGCAGAAGAAACCGCTCTTCCTTCACTCTCCCGCCGCTCAGGGCCGGGCCTAGTCCCCAGTCTTCATGCCACCTCCTCACACCTCTACACTGCTATTCCGCCTTGCTTCTACCAGCCCACCCATTCGCCCCTCGGTGTCCGCTCTACCTTTGCCAATGAGGGCTTTCTTCCCTCTGGAAAGCAGGCCCCCTCGGCTTGCACTCTTCTCCCTCTTCCCAGAACACTCTCTGGGGTCCTGCTGGCGCTGTGGCTAGAGCAAGGTCTCCTTCACCCCAGGCCCTGCCCCGCCCCGCCCTGCCTGGCCAGCACTACCTATGGTTTCCAGAGAGCACCTTCTGCCCAGGCCCCCAGGTCTTCTCCCAGTATCATTCCCTTAATTTTTTGGAAGAGCTTTGTTGTTGAGAATTCGAGGGCGGCGCGTTCAGCACTACCCTTGTGAAGTTAGATGTTAGCTCTTTAGATTGCACATTCTCACATCTTGGTTAATGTGCGTTGCTGAGATTGTTATCCTTATTTTGTGGGGCCGGTGTTACTACCTTGACCAGCCATCGTTACTGTCTGCCCTCCACACAGAACCCTACTAATCTTCGAGTTTGTACTTTGCGGAGTCGATCTTAAAGAAGCTCCTGCAACTCTGTGCACTGGTCCAAAGCGTTTCTAACGTAGTTAAGTGAATTCTGTGTCCTCGAGAATGTACACAGTCTCCCTGAAGATGGAAGCAAGCAACAGAGCCAAAAGACCTACGTGGACAGCCACTGCTGCCTCCGCTTTTCTCTATAAAATAGGGAACCTTTCTTGTGGCGCCCTTTTAAGGAACAGTGCTGTTGTAAAGGATGGGATAATAGAACCCTAAATAATAAAGTTCACTCACTACGTTCCAATCTACTCAAAACTCACGACTGGCCATGTGGGTTTCCATATAGTTTCTCCCTGGCTTAGAATCTGAACAACTATGAGAAGATATTTTCTCTTTGAGGCTGAGTTTATAAATTTAAAAGAGAATCAGGTAGGTCTAAATGATATAAACCTGAGAGCAAATCGAGTCCAAGTAAATGAAATTGAAGGGTTTTGGGGGGAGGGAGCTATCAACTTTCGGCTTTAGAAATTAGATCTTACATATCTAAGAACCTCTGTAAAAGAGGCATGAGAAAAGGTCGTGTGCGAATATGAGAAAAGACAACCAAACTAGAAGTATGTAAGAGACATTTGGGATTGCTAATGATAGGGAAAGGGTCTCTGCTCATACAGATTGTATTCTTAAGAGAAAACCACTGCCAAAATACTTGTCCTCATTAGGATGTCTATTGCTGTGATGAAACATCATGACCAAAAGCAAGTTGGGGAGGAGAGGGCTTATTTGGTTTACACGTCCACATTGTAGTCCATCACTGAAGGAAKTCAGGACAGGAACTCAAACAGGACAGGAACTCAAACAGGGCAGGAACCTGGAGGCAGGAGCTGATACAGTAATGTCCAGGGGTGCTGCTTACTGCCCTGCCTCCCATGGCTTGCTCAACCTGCTTTCTTCTAGACCCCAGGACCACCAGCCCAGGGATGGCACCTCTCACAATAGGCTGGGCTCTCTCGCATCAACCACTAATTAAGAAATGCCTTACAGCTAAATCTTATGGAGGCATTTTCTCAATTGAGTTCTTCTTTTAAGATGACTCTAGCTGTGTCAAGTTGACATAACACCAGCCAGCATGACTCYGGTATTCCAATTCAGGTCACTGCTGGTCAACAAGCTAAAGGGCAGACTGTGACAATAATATACTTAACACAAAACAAAACAAAACAAAAAGCAAAACAACTCAACTRCTCTTTGCTAGGCATTAAACTCTCTTGCAACCATGTGTTAAAGTTCAAAAATTATTTACTGAATTGGAAGGAAAATGAAGACAAGGATCACATGCACAACACTAGGCTATAAGCAAAAGCAACAARACCTTAAGTGTGCTAAAAAATCAGGAAATGCAAAGGTTAGCAGCCTCACAGTAATGTTAGCTTAGCTATATTACACACAGGACAGAAATACATTTTAAAATATCATAGATTCTGCTCAATAGTTTCTTTGACTAGAGTGTTTGCTCTCTGAATTTTCTAGCACATCCGTCCTCAATGGACAAAGGCCTGCCTTTGGTGTCGAAGGGCYGGACAGACTGTGCGTGTATAAACACTAGTGGATAACGAAGATACCCCTCTAAAAGCATCTTATAAACAGAAGTCTCGCGATGTTTTTTTGGTACTCTGTGAAATCCTCCTTCCTCCAAATGGCAAAACTGCTAAAAATACAGGCTTTTCATAGACTGAATTGGACTCCTCGCACTGAATCTTGCTTCTTGTAAGGACCATAAACACACAGTGGCCTCCAGGCTGGGATGMTGCAAGTCTGACTTCTTAGCTCTTCAACAGACCAGGCTTTTCTATGAAGCTTTTCTATTTCTTTTCTTTCTTTTGGTTTTTCAAGACAACATTTCTCTCTTGTGGTATGTAGCCCTGACTGTGCTGGAACTGGCTCTGTAGACCAGGCTGGCCTCGAACTCAAGAGCTCTGCCTGCCTCTGCCTCCCAAGTCCTGAGATTAAAGGTGTGCAACAATACCACCTGGCCATAGACACCTATTTCCAAATTAAAGGGACAAAAGCTCTCGTGTCATCAGTTCCTAATGAGCATGCCTAAATACTATGATTGAGAAGAATCCATCTTATTTCTTAGATGACAGATTTTTTTAACATATTTTTTATTTTTTTTTATGCATATGGGTGTTTTACCTGCATGTATGTTTGTGTGCAGTGTCTGCAGAGGCCAGAAGAGGGTTCTGTCAGACACCCTGGAACTAGAGTTATAAAACCACCATATGAATGCTGTAATTTGAACCCGGGTTCTCTGGAAGAGCACAGTAGTGCTCTTAACCACTGAGCCATCTCTCCATGCTCTTAGATGACAGTTTTGATGTGGAAATTTAATGACTTGCCAAGATTGCTCTTGCTGTGAGGAACGAGGATTTGAGTCTGGTGGCCCACAGCACAGTCCTAACTCCTAGGAACTGTCCATCCCCAACAGTATTAGTGACTGTCAGAGAGAACAGGCAGTTAGTTACCTTAGGAGCCATGAAATTAAAACTGAGCAAGCTTGAGCCGCCCAGCCAGCCGGTGTCAGGGTTACAGTCGTTCCTAACAAACTCTCGCCGGGGTCAAGGCCCTCGGCAAGCCCATAGGTTCTTCTCGCTGTGCTCATTCATTATCCTCCTTACTGTTCAAAATTGGTGAATTTCAATGCTGAAGGAATGCCACTGAGGGTCACACTGACTGAAAAATGCAGGCTTAGAATGGAATGGCTTCTTGTTACTTGCCCAGTGATGAGGTGGCCTCAAGTCCTTCTTCTTCAAGGCTGCCATGAAGGAGAAACGGCTCTCCGTGAAAATTCACAGAAGAATCTCAGGGCTTCATCTTTGCCTGACAACATGGAGGGCTGTCTTTTTCCTGAGGCTGGAGTCCCTGTTCCCTAGCCTTCCCTCCTGTACCTTTTCCTGGAGCGATCCATGATCTGCAGATAGTGGGTGTCCAACAGTCCTACTTACGAAGCTCTGA